>JAWQFY010000054.1:0-67732 GCA_037055185.1 Capillidium rhysosporum
TTTAGAAAATATACTTTTAGCTTTTTTTTTCTAAACTATTTTAGTAATATACTACTTTTTATTTATTTTACTTTTATAAAATTTTAATTATAGTTTTTTAATTATTTATAGCTTTTTAAATTTTTTATTTTTTATTTATTATTATTATTATATATTTTTAAAAATATTATATTTATTATATACTTAGTAATATTAAAAGTATAGCTAATACTAACTTAATATAGTTTTATATTTTATATAGTTTAATAAAATTAAATATATATAATAAAAATAGTTTGATAATTTTTAATTTTTTAATTAATATTTAGCTTTAATTTTCTAAACATTAAGTTTAATAATCTTTAATAAATTTATTTTTTAAGCTTAAATTTTATTAAAGCTTATTTAATAAATAGCTATTTTGCTTTTTTAAATCTAATAAATATAAATATAATAAAAAGTATATATTTACTTTTTAAAGTTATCTTATTTATTAAACTTATATTATTATATTTAATAAAATTATATTTAAACTATTTTTATTATCTTAATAGCTTAAACTTTAATTAAACTATTTAATAGTTTATTAAAAAATATATAATTATTTAATTATTAATTAAAAAAAGTTATATATTAAATATTAAAATAAAATTAATTTTAACTTAGTATAACATTCCATCACTCAGTAAAATAATAATTTACCAACTTTTAAAATTTTACTCTTAGTTTTGTAACTTTATTTTAATTTATTAATAATAAATCAAAAATGCATTAATAAAGCCTGAAATATTAAAACAAGCTTAAAATAAAGACTTAAGTTTTTTATTTAGTTATTTTAACTTATAAGCTTTATTAAAAGTATATTTATAAACAAAGTCTAGTGCAAGCCATTAGAGCTTAAAAAAATAATAAATTATATATATTTTTAATAAACTACATTATTGTATAAATATATTAAGAATTTATATTTAAATTAACTAAATATTGTATAGTAAATTTTCTATATACTTTTTTATTCTATTTTCTTTTTTTTTTGCTTATTTTCTTAAATATATTAAGACAGCAATCTATAAAAGAGGCTGTTACAACCTCCTTTTCTATTTAATTTATATATATTTTTTACACATATTTGCAACTAAAGAATTTATTTTTTTAGTTCTATATATAATAAATCAACTACTTTATATATACAAATTAATTAACTTCACTAGAAAGTAAACTGATATTAATATTAGAACTATTGCCTATTAGATTGTAACTGTTATTGTATTTCTTATAGATAATAATATTAATATTATAGTAATACTCTTATATATATTTTTAGGCAAACTTACATTATTTATAGTTATTATGTTATTGTAATATCTTATATTTTATAATCTAAATATTAATTTTAGTATAATATTTTAGACTAGATATTATACTTAGCTAATAATTTACTAATAACTATAAAAATTAAATGTTTTATTAAAAGCTACTAGTAAAAATATTTAATAATAATTTTATAAAATACTAGGTAAAGTTTAAAAATAATATATTAATAAATTAATAAATTGAATAAATAAATTTTAAACTATTTACTTTATATAAAAAAGTATTTAAATATAAAATAAAAGTAATTATAATAAAATAAAAACTAAAGAGTAAAAATCTATAATTATATCTTTTAAATATATAATAAATAAATAAAATAAAATAAACTTAGTTTGCTTTATTTTTTTAACTTATTAAAAATAATATTTTCTAGCTTTAGAGTAGCTAATAAAAATTTATTAAATATTAGAAAAACTAAACTTTAAAAAACTTATATATCTAATATAGCTTTAAATATAATAAAAAAATAAATAAAAATATATATATATTATTTACTAGTAATAAATTAAAAACTAACTAAGATTAATTTTATATTTATAATAATAAAAATAGCTACAGTTTTAAAATTTATATTAAACTAAAGTATATTAAAGCTTGTTAAAATTATATACAAGCTACTTAAATAAGTAAGTATTAAAATAATATTTTTATTAATATAATTAGTAAACTAATTTTAGTTATAAAATAAATACTTTTTAAAATTAAAAGTAGTAGATATTAAACTACTTTATAAAAATTTAAATACTATAATATTATTAAATTATTATTTAATTTTATAACTTAGTATAGACTATAAATTTATAAATATGTTTATTTTTATTCACTAAAAAAAAAGCTTATAATAAAGTAAATTATATCTATCTAATCTTAATTTTAGTTAAATAAAGTTTTAGTAAAAACTTTATTTAATAAACAAAAAAACTTATTATTATTAAAAAGCTCTATCTTTATCCTAGTTATAATAATCTTAAAAGCTAGATAAAGTAATTTATTATAGCTACTTTTTTTAACTTGGCAATTAATTTTTTATTTAATAGATTAGATTCAACTTTAACAAGTATAAAATGTAGAAATAGTATTTTTTTTAATAGCAGCATTTACCAATAATGATTAAATAGATTTTAGCTTAGCTAAAAATGCTAAATATAATAATAAGGTCTAAAAAATCAATAAAAAAGCAAGTAGTAGTATTATTAATATAATAAAATCTTTAGTTTTAAAGTTAGATAATATAAATTTCAAATATAAAATATATTTATAACTACCTAATATCCTAATCTAATATTTAAAAGTACTAATAAATAGTAAAGGCTTATATAAAAAAGTTATGTTAAAGGTAGTAATAGCTAAGTTTAAGAAAAAATTAGTAATCTAGTTAAACAAAAGCATTATAATAATAATAAAATACTTTTTGCTAATATAGCTGCCTTTGATCGCTGAAAGAGATATAGTTGAAAAAAAACTAACTAAAAAATAGAATCATTTGATTTGATTATAAAACAAAAATAAATTTTAATTTAAAAAAAAAATTAGCAAAAATTTTTAAATCTAATGTGTAAACCTAAAATGGTAAGGTCAAACGCTAAATTAGCATCAAAATTTTTGTAGCAAATTTTTACGTTTTCTAAAAATTTATAGGCTAAAGCGGATAATAATAGGCTTAATATTAATTTTTTATTAATACGTAATTCATATTTATTAACAAATTAAAGTTGTTTCATTTAAGAATAAATAAAATTTTGAAATAGTTTAGTAAAGGAGTTCAAGTTATCTGTGATTTATAACCTGAAAAAATCTGGAGTTTAATCAGGTTGTAAAAAGCAGATTAAGTTATATGTTGATTAGTTGTAGCTACTGCTTCGGAACTAGATAAACAGTTTGGATTCTATAGAAAAAGCCCCAGAATTTTTTTTGATTAAGTTTCAGATGAATATATTTTCGCGGTCGAAAGGCTAGTCATTTGCTGCTTGAAATTAGCCTTGAGTTTAGATGCCGACGACTTTCGGATTAGTAAACGGTATACAACCTTTTAAAGCTTTATGAAATGATAGGCGCATAAGATATATCGGCAACACGTGATATGAACTGAAACGTTAATGGGCTTATAAGCTAATTTACTTGCTTCAACCACCACATTTAGTTTAAAAATACTGGATCCTTTATTTGGTTTAATACCAATGTGATTCAAATAGGCTTTTCAAGGTTACGGAAAAGATCAATTGGGTAATGAAACAAAAGTAATCCCATTTAAGGGATGGTGGTGCTCCACTACAACTATTAATTTATGGTGGATTCATGCTTTCATTTACCACCACGCTTTAAAAAGTAAGTTAAAAGTATCCGACGAACCGCTTGGCTACTCCCAGCTACTTCAACGACTGGCCGCTTATTCATCTCAACCTTACATAAAAACATTAAAAAAACGTGTATCGTCAATTTCTGGGTTATACCAAATATTAGATTTGTTATATCACGTTTTCATTATAAAATAGGCGAAAATAGATTTTATCTGAATCAGGTAAAATATGCTATTTCTGTTAAATCGGGCTTATTCTTATTTCTTCAAAAGGTTCTTTCAACTTTAAACCTCAAACATATTAATTTTGTTGCAAATAGAGCCGACTGTTGTTTCATTTCCGTAAAATTAAACTATTGTAGCATTGATTTCTTAAAATAAATAAATAAAAATTTTAAAAGGATTAGAAATGAGTTTGGATTGTAACTACACGTTTCTAACTGTGCATACAGTAGCTTGCAAATAGATCAAATAAAAAGTTTGGCTTAATTGAAATTCAAATAAAAACTTTAATGAACTAATAAACCGCCAGTAATTTTGCTAAAGTTAGAGTTCGGAAGTATCTTTATGGCTACTCGAACTTATAGTTAAATCCTCCGAGTTAATACCGGGAGGCATTTGTAAAGTTTCAGTAGGATGAGCCTCCAACTTAGCACGTTTAACTGATTTCTTCTTAATAGTCTTGACCTTCTTTTCGCGTGGTAAAACGTTAACCTTTTTAATTAATGGTTGCTGCTCGTGGTTTATGAAGTTCATTTCACGTTTAGAACTACTTTCGCATTTGAACACGTTTATATTGCATTGGATCTTGCTGATATCGTTTTCTCCGTTCACCGAATACTTTTTGCTACTTGGTCTGGTATAGGTACATTCTAAACCACGTGAAGCACATCTGGGACAACTGGGTAAAGCGCGTGTACATTTAAGCTTCCCACGGTAGCAGTTGTCGCAAGCTTGCTTGTGGAAGTGCTGTGGAGCTTCGTGGGGTTTAGATACTATAGATTTTATGTTTGAAACCGGTAGATCTATGGGGTACTTAAGCTCACGCATCATCTGAGGCGTATAGGCTTGTTTAATCTGAAGTGCTGGTGATAGTTGATCGTTACCATTAGGAACCATGTCGGAATCATGCTCTCTATAGTTAAGTCCACCCACGTTCCTTGGGTAGTTAATAGGTGGACCGTGTTTGTAATGCGGGATGTATTCGTGGTTTCCCGGTTCTTGAGTAGGTCGTCTATTAGTTTGAGGTTCGTAGTAATTGAGTGGCTTTATTTCCGGGTTATTTACGCTAGAAAGCTTAGTGGTTGTAATGTTGGGGTAGTAGGACTCGAGAGTAGGACCGTGCGGTCCGGATATCCCATAATCCACGTTAGGGTGCCTCCGTGGGTAGGGGTAGAATGGGGGTGAGCGTAGTGAGTAAATACGATTTCTTGGGTGTGAGGATGGTAGGGCAAATGTGTGCTCAGGTGAGTAGCTTCTGGCGAAAGTCATATGCGGACGGAGTGATTTTGATAATCCCAAATGAGTTCCGGAGACGTATGGGCTGCTAGGATTCTGCTCGTAATGACCCTTACTGCTACTCTGGTACCGTATAGTTTCCAACGGCTGTTCGGCCAAATTTGGGTATCTATCCCGGTCATCACTGTACATGTTCTTGTACTTGCTACCGTTACTATTACTACTACTCACATTCTGATTACTACGATCTGTATTGGTGTAGAACTTATAATCGGGGTGATACCTACTACTATCCGTATTGTTGTATGTATCAATCCGACCACCGTTCCTTTCCACCAAACCACCCTTTGGTAATGACGTCCGTTCAGAGAACCGAGGTGGAATAACTAAAGGTTGGAACTCAGTAGCTTGGTTAGTGAGAGGTGGTGATGCGTAGTGGTGGAAGGTTTGACGAGAATTAGCTTGGCTGCTGGGTGCGTATTGTGAATCGCTTTGCGATTCGTGACCGGTGCTGGAGTTGGCTGATGGCAATCTATAATAATCACGGTCATGCTTTTCAGTTAAATTAGTATCCATCGGTCGTAAGTACGCTGGATTTTTTGGTGGTGGTGCTCCATTAAAATCGCTAGAGTTGTAGTTAGGATGGGATTCCCCTAGATAGGGTTGAGGTGGATTAACCCTATAACTATGTGGTGTTGTAGATCCTAAATTAGATGCTGAGGTAGAACGCACAGGATTATTATAGTAGCCTGAGTTAGTTGACATAGGCTGTGAATTTCGGTTGCTTATATTGTTTGGGTTTTGATACCCAAGAGGTGGTATGTCGTGTCTGTTATAAGAAAGCCTTTCCCTGTCGTGGCCAACTGGATTTAACCCTGGACGAGGTGAGTGCGAAGCTGGTACAGCTCCGTTGGCCTTCCCGTTATACAAATTATTTGAATAATAATTAGATTTAGAACCGACATAACTAGGAGGGTACTCATAAGGTTGTTGATCTGGGTTTGGTTTATGATCAGCAGGAAAGCTAGCAGAACTACTTTGGCTACTTTCATTTACATAAGGTGGTAAAATCTGAGATGTTTCGTTTAATTGATGGCTTGATTGGTATTTACGATTCACATATGAACTGGAACTGTTACGATTTGAAAGGGGTGGTTGTGACATTTCTTGTCTATCTTCCGTTTTTAAAGAATTAGGCTGGGACGGATTATGATATATTTGTGACGTTATTCCGAGTTGTGGTGTGGTATGCTGATCGGATTTATTAAGTTCAGCTATCGTTACGTTCGGTTTACACTCCACAAAGTTAAAGGTTTGGTGAATAAGTTGAGGGTTGCTTTGCTTGCTCTGCTGTTCGTATTCGATACTGTTGTTAACTGGCTTCCGTGGCTCGGGGAAGTCGCATATCTCTTCCAACTCGTTACATCGTTTGCATTTGGGTAAAGATCTGTCGCATTGTAAGTTTAGTCTGTAACATTGTATACAGTCGCCTGTCGCCTTCTTACCGGCGGTGGTCCCTTCCATTTTTAAGTTGAATTGGTAAAAGAGAGTGAAATGAAGTTGTGGCAACCTAGCGATTTAAATAAGCAGACAAATTGGTTAATTTATGCCTAAGAACTATATCAGTTCAAAAATCGGAACCAGTAGTTTAGGACTTTAATTCTAAATTAAATTATGCTATTTGCTTCTTTTGTATAGATTTGATTGTTTTCGCCTTCTATATTGGCAACTTTCCGTTCCAAAGTGTGAATTGGTCTCATAACCAAAGAATGTTTTGTACCCAATCAGCACTCTCTCTAGATTTGGTTAGTCTGATTTTCGGAAGTGGATCTTTGTCATAAGCCTATTCCATTGGATGCGTGATTAGTTTTTATCTAAGTGGCTGCAGCGCCCTGCAACTTAGTATAAAAGTCAATAAAAGGGTACTTAAACGGCTCCAGGCGTAGCTTGATTTGCTAATGAATTTATTCGGTGATTCCATAAAAGGTGGTATCAATTTATTCAAGTATAGGAAGTGTGGATATAAATATATTTGGAATAAATAGATCGGAGATAAATTTCAATCCAAACATTGAAGATATAAAAAATATTGCTACAACACTTTGGAAGATAATAAAAATTCGCTAAATTCCGAGCTTTATATGACGTCTTGATTGGTTGTAAGTAAAAGGAAGAGGTTTCGAGCAAATAACACTTTGACCTGTCTTCGGATACGAAGCAGTCCCTTTTAACATAAATAAGTTCTTTGGTGTTAATTTGACACAAGCTATCAAACCTGGGCAAAATAATAGGTCTGACGACATGGGAAGCTATATTTAAATTGGTACCTTTGGTTTCCGGGACATAACGATACAGATTTTGAATAAACGGAATGTAGAGCCTAAATAATTAGTAAAAATTTTACTTTCTATCTTATACTCACTTGATTTTAATATAAGCAAACAGTATTCAACTTTTTGAGATATACCAACGATGTAATTAAGTAATAGCACTAATATATAACCATACTAGTATATACTTACTATTAATATAAGTTTACCATACTAGATCTTAATTTATGTTTTAATAATAGTTTTTTTTTTAAATTTCAAAAATATATCTAATTTACCAAGCTTAAAACTTTTTAATAAATTTATCTATAGCTATAATTAATTGTATAATTTAAGGACTTTATATTAGCAAATATAAAAATCTTTGTACAATTTTGGTAGTAATTATAAATGCTAAAAGTAAACGTTTAAATACTTCTGTAAAAGAAAAAATAATAAATATTATTAAATAGATAATTATATATATAAATAACTACTATTTTTAAAAGTATTTAATTTAATTTTAAAATTTAACAAGAATTTAATTAATAAAAAGAACTATATATATACTATATATTTATCATTTAATTAATATAGGTATATAAGCTATAGGAAGGAAAGACTACTAAAAAATGAGAAGTCTAGCTCTATTACTAAATTATATAACTTTATATAAAAGCATTAAATAATTTAACACTTTTTATTAAATATATTTATAGTTTTTTAATAGAAAATAAATGTCTAATATTTTTTAAAGTAGATATTACAGAAAATGAAATCATTTATACTTAAAATAGCCTTAAAATCTAAAATAAATAATATTAAATTTATAGCAATATTAAGTTAATTTTTATATTAAATAAATCTATTTAATTTTGCTTAAAAAAGGTAATTAAATATAATTAATAAGATATAATTTTTAATAAAATAAGCTAAATTTAGAAATATAAAAAGAAAAATATTAACTAGCTATACTAATTACTATTTTTTATAAAAAAAAACATTAATAAAAAAGTAATTTTCAACTTTTAAAAGTAGCTAATTTTAATATTAAAATTTAAGCTAAAATAATAAAATTAGCTAAAAAAATTTATTTATTTTTATATAGTTAAAAATATAGATAAAATATTTTTTTAGCTATATTTAAACCTTTATTTTAGATATTAGATATTTAACTTTTATTTTTAAATATAGCTTAGAAAATATATAAATATAAAGTATATATTTAATATATAACTTTTATTAATTTATATACTATATATATAAGTTTGCTATTAATTTAAATAAATTATAAAGTTATAATATTTTAAAGCTAAAACTTTATATTTGTAACATTTGATTTTTAGTGTAATATTAGTGGCAATCTTTACATTATATAAAACAAAATACTATAATATAGAGATAGTGGCAAATATGAGCATTTGTATAAAAAAGTTAGTAAATAGTAATAGTATAAAATTGACTTCATTATCAATCATAGTAGTAACAAATGTGAATACTTAGTAAGTAATACAAACAAGTAAAATTGGTAGTGATTTGGTAATAAAATCAATATGTATTCATAAGTAGTCTAAATTATGGATAGTAATAGCTATAAAAATTGCAAACTATCTAGTAGTAAAGAAATAACTAAATCCTATATATAGAATTTGTAAGAGAAAATAAGGGCATTCACAATTTTAAATGGCTTTTACATCTTCAACAAAACAAAAAAATAAAAATAAAATAAAATAAAAATAAGAAAAAAATAAAAATGTTTTACTATAGCAAAATAATGTTGGCTTAAAGAGTGATTCAATATATTTAAAAAAAAATTATAATAATTCAAGTTACTGGCTATTATGATTTGTTGTATATTAATAAGATAAAGTTTTTTATTAATTAGTATTAGTAGCTATACTAAACTTGTTTTTAGATGCTGAACTTGTAAAGTTTTTAAGTAAAAATAATAGAACAAAGAATATTTCTTTATTCAAAATTTTAATTAAATTGTTAAAATTTGTTATATAAAGTTGTTAAAATAAATTTATATAATTTTGTTATCTAAAAATAAGAAAAAAGTAATGAAAATTAATTAAGCTTAAGAAAAAAGCTAAAAAGATAATAAGAATAATTATTAAGTTAGTAACTTATAAAGTTGCTAAGTAACAAAATGTCACAATATTAGTTTAACTTAATTTATATAATAAAATAAGTTTAATTTAAATGCTTTTTTAAATATTTAAAGCAATTTTTTATAATATTATATATTATAAAATAGTATAAAATATTATAATATATAGTATTTTAAAGTTTATAAAATTATACTTTTACTTTTTTATAAAGTCTTAAATATAAAATGAATATATATTAGCTTAGTTAAAATTTAAAAATATTTTTTATAGCTATAAATATTAACTATATAGTAAATTTTAACTAAAATAAATTTAATAAATAAAAAATTAATAACTTTTAAAAAGCTTATTAAAAGTATATAAATTTAATATAATTAAGTTTTATATATATATAATTTTAAATCTTTTAGTAAATTTTATTAAAGCTAAATAAATTATAATTTTTAAAAATAATATTTTTATATTTTATACAAAGTTATATTAATATATATACTATTATTATAATAATAAAGCTATAAATATAATATACTTATTAAACTTAAATTTATTTATAAAGTAAAACTAAATAACTATAAATAATATTATTTATATAGCTAATCTATTTTTTAAATATTTTTTATATAGTAAATATTTTTAATCCTAAGGTTTAACTTTAAAGCTAATTTTTTTCTAAACTATTTTAGTAATATAGTATAATATTTAGATTTTTTTAAATATTTTTTAAGTTTTAAAAATTATTTAATTTTATTTTATTATATAAAATAAGCTATAGTATTATATATTATAAAGTTATATACTTTTTTATAATATATAATATAAAGATATATAATAAAATAGTATAAAGTAAATATTTTTAAATTTATTATCTAATATATATAAGTAAAACACTTATTAATAGCTATTAAAAAATAAAATATATTTATATTATTAAAATAAAATTGTATTAAATATATATATATTTAAATTTTTTGATATTTAAATAATATATATATTAAAAATTATTTATAATAATAAATTTTATAAATAAAAATATTTTATTATAGTAACTTTAAAAAAAAGTATATTTATATTAAAATATTTTTTTAATATTTAATTTTATAACTTTAAGCTTTAACTACTTTATTGAAACATTTTTTATAACTTATTAAATTACATTTTTTATTATAGTATTATAAAATTTATTACTTAGCTTATTTAATTAAATCTTAATAATATCTATTTTTTTAAACTTTTATTTATTTTTTTAATATAATAATAAATATTAATTTTATTTTACTAATTATTATTTAGTATAATAATTTATAATTAGAGATAAAACTTATTATTATTTAATTATATTTAATAATTAATAAAAAGTATATAAAAAGGACTAAAAAGTAAAATTAAAGCTTTATTTAATATTTTAATTATAATTTTACTTAATAAATATTACTTATTTTTTACTATTATATCTATTAAATAAATATAGTATAAAATGCAATATTTTATTTTTTTTATTAAATATATATTAATAGTTTATTAATGTTTATATATATATAATACTATTATAATACTATATTTTGGAAAATTAAAAATAAATATTAAAAAATATATAAAATAAATATTAAATATACTATTTTAATATATAATAATTAATTTTTTTATTAATATTTAAATATATATTATAAATTATAGAATATATTATTATATAGCTTTATTATTTAGCTTATTTAACTAAGCTTTATTAATATTTATTTTTTAAACTTATATATATATAATTTTTTTAATAAAATAGTAAATAATAATAGTATTTTACTAAGTACTACTTAATATAAAAATTTATAATTAGATATAAATTTTATTATAGCTTAGTTATACTTAGTAATTAATGAAAATTATATAAAAAGTATTAAAAAGTAAAGTTAAAGCTTTAATTAATATTTTAATTATAATTTTACTTAATAAATAACTTATTATTAATTTAATTTTATTAGCTTTATTAATTTTATATTAAAGTTTTTTACTAAAATATTTAAACTTTTATCTAAAATTATAGGTTATTTATTTTAGCTTCTATTTTTATACTATATAAACTACTCTATTTATCTAATATATAGATGATTAAATCTATATTTAATTAATTATATAAATATTTACTATATTTAAACTAAGTTTTTTTGCTAGTATAATCAACTACTATTATTATCTATAACTTAGCATTATAAATATTAAATATAATAAATTTATATTAAGTAGTAGTTAAAATAATTTAGTAGCTATTTAATTAAAATAAAAAAAGCCATTAAAATATTATAAAAAGTAAATGATAATTTAACTTAATAAAATTTTAAAATATAAATAAAAATAAAATAAAACTTACATTATAAAAAAATATAAATAAAACTTACATTATAAAAAAATATAAATAAATATATATTTACTATTAATTTAAAAATCAGCTATTTAAAAGTTTTAAGGTAAAGTTTGAGCAGCTATTTTTATAACATTTATAGTAAAAAGCTAAACATTTACAATTTTCTAGGCTTTTAAAAATTATAATTTTAGTATAATAAAGTTTCAACTATTTAAAGTTACTAACTTCTATTAGTTTAAACCTATTTTTAAATATACATATATATGTTATACTCTGCTTATATATTTTTACTAAAATGGTAATTGCCTAAGTCTTTAATCCTTATATATTCTTTCTTTTTAAGGATATTAACCTTAAGTAACTTTAGTTAAAAGTCTAAATATTATAATTCAAACCAAATAATTAAAAATTCAACAGTTTAAGCTTATATCAATTTTATGTATCTTTTTAACAATTAAATTTTAAATTATGAAGTTGGTTTGTTGTCTATTGTTTCTAAAAACGTAGTGTTGGTAGTATAAAAGGCTAAGAAATACTGTTTTAGCTTTTTTATTTAGCCCTTTTAAACCCGAAAAGCTGATTTACTAAATTGATTTATATGCTTTTAAAAAGTGGATTTAAAAGGGTTAAACTAGCAGCTAATTAGGAATGGTAAGAGTCCTTAAAAAATAGCAGCAGCTTGGCTGGCAATTTTGGGGATCGATTTGTAAATTTCGACTATTTTATAAGTTAAAAGTAATCAAAGTTAATAAGTTTGGCTATATTTACTTTACAAGTGACCTCAACCAGTTACAGTTCCCCTACCTCTGAATTTAAGAATATGGATGATAATGAGGTAAAAACAGATCAAGTCTACGATTTGAAACCCAATTTGAGTATAGATGATTATATTTTCAGTAGCGAGTTAGATAAAGATTATTTTTCTAGTGGACAGCCGTTTGATAGCAACAGTGAAAAGATTAATCATGATATTTTAAGTATGATATTACAATATTTAGAAGATAACAACTATTATTTGTCAACCCTTGTCCTTAGTGAAGAAGCAGGTTTAAAGCGCAGTGAAGCTAGTGAGCTAAGTACAGAACTAGGTAAGTTACAAACGTTTATATTAGATGGAGATTGGAATGAAGTTGATAAACTTTGTAGTCAGCAGCTAGTTAGTCGAGACCATCACCGTTCATTTCTATTTGCAATTTATAGACATCAATTTTTAGAACTCATTGACATGCATGAAACGCAGAAAGCATTCACTTTACTCTTAAAACGCTTAAAACCTTTAGAATCTACTTGTAGTCCAGAGGAATTCCGCACATTAAGTTATATGCTTACAGCTAGGTCTGTAAACGAAGTTCCTATGTTCAAAAATTGGCAAGGTCGTGGTAAGGAAAGGGAAAAATTGAACCTTTATTTAAAGCACCTTGCTAAATTGGATAGCGGTGAGAAAGATGTTCATAAAGCTGATCCTTTGCCGCCAAAACGACTTCTAACTTTACTCCAGCAAGCTGTTCAGTTTCAAATTAAAAGCTCTCACCCTAAATCTCTCCCAAAACCTCAGTCGGTTAAAGTCGAGACGTTATTAGAAGATTACACTACAGATATACTACCTAATGCAGTTCAAGCGATTTTAAAAGGTCACACAGCTAACGTCAAGGCTGTTCAATACGTTGGGTATCAAAAGTTAGTCATTGCATCTGGATCATCAGATTCAACTATCAAACTATGGTCCTTACCCGAATGGGAAAAGGAAATCTCAGCAACAGTTCCTTCTATTATCAACCCAGTTGCTACTTTGATTGGCCATCAATCACGAGTATGGGATTTATCTGGAGATAGCTCTGGTCAACATTTAGCCTCAGCTAGTGCTGATCGCACTATCAAAGTGTGGGATATTCGCGATACAACGCAACCTAGTTGCTTATTAACACTTTCTGGGCATAATCACGACGTATATTCAGTCAATTATCATCCCTTTTCCGACAACTTGCTAGTTTCCTGTGGGTATGACCGAGTCGTACGACTCTACGATTTAAATCGCCCCGACCTGAGGCAACAAGAGCTTAAAGGACATCAGCTGGCCATTTCACAAGCTGTTTTCAATCCCAATGGAAATCTAATTATTTCTGGGTAAACTCATATTTTAAAACTTGACTAACTTTTACATTTAGATCAAAAGACAATACCGTCAAATTCTGGGATACCATGTCCGGTATCTGCGTCAGGACTTTGTCATCTCATCTTGGAGAAGTTACAAGCGTATCAATTGACTGGACTGGTCAACAGCTTCTTACATCAAGTAAAGACAACTCCAACCGCTTATGGGATGTCCGTATGCTAGCACGACCTCTGCGTCGCTTCAAAGGACACCAGAATACTTCACGCCACTTTATTCGTTCTCGCTTTGCTGGGTCCAATCTAATTACTAGTGGAAGTGAAGATGGTAAAGTTTATGTATGGGACCGTCATAGTGGCGAAAATGTTAGTCGAATGCCAGAACGTATTCCACTACAGCACTATACAGGTCCAGTTTATGATGCTGCTTTTGACCAAGGATTGGGAACTATGATCTCGGCAAACGAGGACTCCAATTTATACCTGTGGAGATACCGGCCAGCTATGTAAGCTAGTAATATGTAAGCCTTTTCCTAATAGCCATCGTATTTTGAATGACTCTTTTTAAAGCAAATACCGTCTTTTAAAAGTTAAAGGGCTGTATCACAAGAAGCATGTAACTTTAATGTAATTTCTGGATACATCAGGATTAAGTACAAATTAGCTAAACTTTAGTCAAATTTAGTTTAGGTTCATTTTAATTTTATAATGTTTATTTGAGCAGATCTTTTATGTTGATTGGTTGATTTTTATTCATAGCTTTATATTTTGATTTTAAATTTAACATAATAAAATTTAATTGTTGTTTTTATACTTTTTAAATGATTTATATACATTTTAAAATAAGGTTGTAAAAGTTATCTAATACTTATAAAAAATCTTTAAAACCTAAATATTTTTTGCCCTTTAAACTAATAATTAACTTTTTCCATTGTAAATTAATCAAAACAAAACATTAATGTCTAGAAAAATAAATATTACTACAAAAATTTACATTTTTAAAGAGATGTTAAGAAAGTTTTAAACTAAATTCATTTTAATTATTTTATTATTAAAGATTGTACTGAATTTTTTATTTTGTAAAATTTTTCTAAATAATTTAGAATTAGCTAATAATAAACAAACTATTAATTAGAATTTTTTAATATAAAATTTAAATTTGAAAATTATAATAGTATAATATATTAGTTAAAAGTACTACAGTAGCAATTATATAGTTATATATTAAATAAGCTAAAAATTTATAAATTCAAATAATAATTTACATATAATTATATAATAATATTATTAAAATTTTTAAATATTTAAATTTAAACTAAGTTTAAAATTATTAAAAATAAACTAGATAAATTATAATTATTTTTGTATAAAATTTGTAACATTTTTTTAATAAAATATTTATATCTAAAATGCAAATTTAATAATAAATAGTTTAAAAAAATTTAAGTAAATCTACTAAAATATTATAAGTAATTTAATTTTAAAAAGGCTAGTTTATATTTTAAGTTTATTTTACATACTTAAATTTAATAAATTAAATTTTATTAAATATAAAATCTTTAATATATATTTAATATAACTTTATTAATTTTTTTAAACTTTTTTTAATCTCTTTTTTTACTAATTATTTTTTAAATTTTTTTATTTTATTCTTTTTATAAAATTAATTATAACTTTTTATTATTATTATATTAAAAAGACAAAGTATAATTTTTATAAATTATTTTTTTATTATAATTACATAATATATATATATATACTATATTAAAAAATATTTAAATAAGCATTTTTATTTATATAAAATAAAATAATACTTTTATATAAATTTAAACAATTAAGCTTAAAATTTTAAATAAGTTAAAATTAAAAAAATTATATTTATATTTAATTTTAAAATATAAATACATTTTTATATAAATAAAGCTTTTTACTAAATTAGTAACTTAATAAATTATAGTAATAAAAAGAAAAAAATATACTTTATTTATATTAAAAATATTATTTAATTAGTTAAGTTATGCTTAATTAAGTTTAATTTAACTTAGTAATTATTACTTAGCTATATTAGCCTAACTTATGCTATTAGTATAACTTAATACTAATTTTAATTTAAAGCAATTATTTATTTTTTTTATTATACTAATTTTATATATTTTATTATTATATTAGCTATATTAATATAAAATTTTATAAATATAAGCTTTTACTAACTTTTAGTTTAATAATATATATTTTTTAAATAAATTTAAATTTGTTAAATTAATATAAGTTATAATTAGCTATATAGTTAAATTTATTACTTTAATTATATTAATATATATTTTTATTATTTTTATAACTTTTTTTATAAAAATGCTATATTTATTAAACTTATATTTATTTATATAATTAGTATACTTTTTTTATAAATTATATACTTTTAATTTAAAAATAAAGCTTTTATAATATATAAAGATTAAAAACTACTTAATTTATTTTAATAACTTAAAAATTATAAAAAAATAAAAGTATAGCTTTATAATATTATTTTATTATACTAAGTAATATTTTTTATTTTTACTTTTTACTTTTTTTAAAAAAAAAAATAATTTTAATTTTAAAAAAATAATATTTAATATAGCTAAGTAAGTTAAAATAATATTTTAAGTAAAATTTAAAATATATCTTTAAAATATAATTTACTACTTATTTATATTAATTTTTATAATTATTAGCTTATTTTTTTACTAAAATAAATTTTAATTTTTTTTAATATATTAGAGATAATATATTAAATTTTTAAAAACTTTTATTTTTTAACTAAAATATTAATTACCTTTATATGTAAGTATATTAGAAAATTATTAATATAATAAAATAATATTTATTTTAAAATTAAAAACCTATAAAAAAATAAAAAATAAACTATATTTAAAAGCAGTAACTTTTAATTTTAAAAATTAAATATAGATATAAATACTTATTATAAGTAAAGACTAAATAAATAAATTTTATTTAGTTATTTTATATTTATTTAAAAGTTAATTTTTTTTAAATATTTTGTTAAAAATTATATAAAAATTAAATTTATTTAAAGTTAAATTTAATAATATAGCTTTTATTATATATTTATATATTTTTTATATTAGATAAAACTAAAAATATATAATATAATTTTTTAAATTATTAGTAGTTTTTTTCTTTATATAATAGAAAAAATAAAGTATAGTTTTTATTAACTATTTTTTTAATATTTTTAAATAAAGCTTAAAAATATTTAAGCTTTTTAATTAGTTTAAAATCAAGGCTATATATAATATTTAAATAATAGAAACTAAATAAAAATAAATTGCTAATATTAATTTAAATAATATATAAAAAATATTATAATTTTTAATTATTAAAGTAATATAATAATATTTTAAAATTTTAATTACTTTATTAATATAAGTTATAATTTATTATATAATTAATATTTATATTTTAAATTAAGCTAATATATATAATTTTTATTTTTATAACAAAGATATACTTTTTAAATTTATATTTACTTATATAGTATTATTATATAAATTAAAATAATATTATTTAAAAAAAAACTTTTAGCTTTATTACTTTATTTTAAAACTAACTTTTTATTATAAATATTTTAGTAATACTTTATAATATATAAATTTTATTTTTATACTTTACTTAGTTTAAAAACTATTTAATTTTATAATTTTTATAATTTTACTATATAAAAAAATAAAAGTTTATAAAATTATATACTATAAAAAAAGTAAATTAAGTAAGTATAAAACTTTTTTAAAACTTAGAATAGTATATTAAAATATATATAAAATAGATTATTAATTTTTTATTTTTTAAACCAATATATAATATATAATTAAAATAAAGATTATTAAACATATATATAATAAAATAGTAAATATAGTTATATTTACTTAATTAAAATATAGTATTATTTATTACTATATACTAGTATATATATAAAATGGATAAAAAATTTATAATATATTAAATATATTAATAACTATTTATTTTTACTAATATTTTTTTAAATTTTATTACTATAATTATTTAATTTATTTTTTTAAATATATTATATATCTTTAAATAAAATTCTAAATACTATTTATTAATATTATATGCTTTTTATTAGTCTTTACTACTAATATTTTTATTACATTTAAATTTATTTTATAATAAATGCATTTATTCCTCTTTTTATACTCTAATAATCTTCTTATAACTTAAAAACTTCTTTTTAATTTTAGTTGATTTTAATATTATAAAATTTATTTTAAAAGTATAAGCTATTAATAATTAATTTTACTACTTCTTATTTTAACCAGTTAATATTTTTTAATCTATTATTCTTCTCTTTATCCCTTATCTCAGTACATCACTCTAATAATAACAAAATTTATTATTAGATGTTACAGCAAAAAGCTGAAAAAAATTGATTTTGTTATAATAAAAATACTACCATTTTAGAAGAGTATATACAGCATATAGTTAGAATTTTTTAATTTCTAACATTATTGTATAGTTGCCCAAGCACATATTCAAAAATTGTTTATTCGTAATTTTAAGTTATTTTAAATCATCAAAGTGGTTCTTTATATATATTTTTTAAGTATAAATATATTGATAGTAATTTAGTTTTAAAATTGATTTGATGTAAAAAATTTAAGCTTGTATAAAATTAAATCTGAGTGAAAACGTTAAATCTCAAGCTATGACTTAAATAATTCTAAATTTAACTCCCATTTGAATTTTTACAAGTAAACTCCAAAAAACTCCGCTATTTAAACATTTAAAGTTGTAATGAGGCAAATAGCGCATAATACCAAATTTTGATCGGATGAAGCTTAACTTGAAAGTTAAAAATTCAATTCTAATAGGATGGAGTAGAATAAAATAACACAACCCTTTTTGGGCTTTTAATTAAAACTAACGCATTGAGCTTGTCACGTTACTTTTTAACTAACAATATGAAATCATAACCGTCTATATAAGAGGAAATCAGATTTTCTATCTTCATAATCGATTTACTTAAGTTTAGTTCAAATTGCAAATAAGATTATAAAATGCCAGTTGCAAATAAGTTTTTGAAGGACAACACCATTTCCATTTTTCCAGTCGCTTTCAACGCTGGACAGGTAATTTATTATTCAACTTTAAATTAAAGGGATTTTTAGCCAAAGAAGGGAGTTGAAAAAGGTCCTGACCATCTATTAGAAGCTGGTCTTGTCCAGCAGATCCAAGAGTTGGGTTACAACGTTGATTTTGATGGCAAAGTTCATTCGTTTGAAGAGTTAAAACCAACTTCTGATCCTGATGACGGAGTTGCTAAGAATCCAAGATTTGTAGGTGCTGCAACTGAAAAAGTCAATAACCACGTCAAAACTCAACTAAAGAAAGGTAATTTTGTTCTTACTCTTGGTGGTGATCATTCCATTGGTCTTGGTACTACAACCGGTACTTTAGAAGTGTTCCCTGAAGCTTGTGTAATCTGGGTCGATGCCCATGCTGTAATTTACATGAATATTCTTGTACTTACTCTTATTAGGATATCAACGGTGTCGATGATACTGAAACCGGTAATTTGCATGGGTGTCCTTTATCTTGGGCTGTTGGTGTGAGTCGTGTTATCGCTGGCTTTGAATGGGTTCTCAAATCACAGGTTCAACCCAGACTTAGTCCAAACAAATTAGTTTATATTGGTTTAAGAGATGTTGATGCAGCTGAAAAACGAATCTTAAAGGAAAACAATATTAAAGCTTTTTCAATGCATGAAGTTGACAAATATGGTATCGGTAAAGTTGTCGAGTTGGCTTTGGATCATGTTAACCCCAACCGCGACTTACCCATCCATCTTTCATACGACGTCGATGCTCTTGACCCTTCTATTATCCCTGCTACTGGTAAGCTTACTTTCATATGTGATAACTTACAGGTTTAAAATAGGTACACCAGTTCGTGGCGGATTAACTTTCCGTGAGGGTCACTACATCTGTGAAGCCCTACATGAAACCGGTTTGGTAGTTGCAATGGATTGTGTAGAAGTAAATCCAGATCTTTCAACTAAACCTGCCGAAGTAGAACTCACAGTTAAAACTGCATGTTCTTTGATAAGGGCAGCCCTTGGTGAGTCTCTCTTATAAATTTTGGTAGATATTTTAATCATTTGTAAATAAATGAATTGTTTTTATTAGTCGTTTTTAGTATAAATATTTAATGAAGCTCATCATACAGATTTATAAAATGTACCAATTTATACTTAATATATTTATGAATAACATAACAATAAAAATCAACTGTAAGGTGAACTTTTTAGAACTTCTAAAAGGTTAAATGAAAATTATATTTAATTGAGCTTTTTATAACATATTGTAAGATTTAATACTTTCAAACATCCAAATAAATGTAAAAGCTAGCCTCTTTAATCTTTTATCAGTATAGACACTATATGTAATAATTTTAATTAACTCAAATTTTGCTACTATTCTCTTTAATATATTATTAAATTATATATTTTACTAAACTATAGTAAATACTTTAAGCTTATTATTAGTAATTTTACAATATTATTATATACTACTCCTCTGTTAATAGCACTAAATTCATTAATATTCTATAAGTCTTGCATTACTTTATATCTAATACCTATTTAAAAATAAAGCTATATATTCCTTTTGTAATATTCTATCATTTAAAAACTTTATAAGTTATTGACTTTAAGATTATTTTTATTATTTTGCTTTATTTTCTAAGCTTGTTTAATTATTATCTTTTTTCTCTTTAATTTTATATAACAAAATTATTCAGATTTTATTTTAAAGGCTTTATGTAATAAATTTAAGTACTTAACTAAAATTTTAAATAAAGATATATATTTTTTTTATTATTTTTGCTTAAAAACTTTATAAGTTTAATATTTTATAAATAAGTTTAGTATAACTACTAGTATTATTAATAAAGAACTTTACAACTAGTTATATATTAAATTACAGTTAATATTAGTTTGAATTTCTAATATATTTAGAATTATTTAAAAAACTACTAATACTATTATAATAGTAAAACTTTTTTATTTATTTTATAGATTAGTTTTATTTCTATATTTATATTTTATTAGAAAAGTTAAAATTATTTATAATTGTAAATGCTTATATTTTTTTTTATAAATTCTATATATTGGATTTAGTTATTTTTTTATCTTTAATTAGTTTGCAGTTTTTATAACTATTACTATATATAATATTAAATAAATATATAATTATATTAATTTTGCTACTAAGTTACTACTAAATTTACTAACTTATACTATCTATTAAGTATTTATATTTTATAATATAAAGCTTACTATTAATATTATACTAAAAACTATATATTATACCTTTTATTTTAATAAGCTTTAAAAGTTTAATAGATAAAATATGTATATATGTTTTAGTTTTAAATATTTTTTATATTAAGTCTTTATTTTTTATTTTTTATTTTTAGCACTTTTTTATTTATTTATTTAAATACTAAAAAATATATAATTATAAATATAGTAAATAAAAAGTTTATAAAAATTATATGTAAAATTTTAAATAGAAGTTTTAGAAAATAATATTTTATTATTATTTAAAACTAAATAAATTATTTTTTACTAATTATTATATATATTTTTATAACTTTATAATTTTGCTATAATTTATATTAAGCTTTTTAACTTTTAATTTTATATATATAATATTTTAGCTTAATAAATTTTCTATATTAAAATTTATTTTTATATTATTAATAATATATTTATAGCTTTTTTTAATATTATTAAAGTTAGATTTAATAATTTTATATTACTTTTTCTTTTTTATAATATTTTTTACTATTATTTATATATTAGTTATTATAATTTATATTTATATTAATTATATACTTTTTCATTTAAATAAAGCATTTTATCTTTTTTTAAACTTATTACTTAAAAATTTAATAGTTAAATATAATTCTTTTTAAGTATATGAATTACTTATTTTAATATAGATTTAATAATAAATTATTATTAATAAATATAATAAGCTAGTTATTAATATACAAAATTTAAATAATTTTTAAAATAGCTTTACTAATATATTTTATAAAGCTAGATATATTTAATATAATTTTATAAATTAATAATTTTTTCTTATATATAATAATAAAAATAAATTATAACTTTTATAAATTATTATTTTAGTAAATTATATATAATATATACATTTTTAAGCAAAGTTTAAAAATATTTAAATATTTTTAATTAGGTAAAAATTTATAGCTATATATAACTTTTAAATAATAAAAGTTGAATAAAAAGTAAAATATAGTATTTTGTATATATAGTATATAAAGTTTAATATTTTTTCTAGCTATTATATTAAAAAAAGCAAAAACTTAGAATTTTATATAAAATTATATGCTTTTTTTAAGTATAGTAAAAAAAAGCATTAATTATTTAAAAAATATTTATATTAAAATTATTTTACTTTATAAAGTATGTTAATATTTTAGTATTTTTATAATATTTAATAATATTTTAAAAATTTGTTATAAATAATATAATTTTATAAATTATTTAAACTAATATAATTATATTTATATGAATTTATAAAGTTAATATAAAATTTAAATAAATATAAATAAAAAATAAAAAATAAAGTTATAATTAATTATAATTAAAAGTTAGCTAAAATAAGTTTATTTAGTTTATAATAACTTAATTTTCTTTACATTTAGAGTAAATATTTTTAAAATTAAATAATTTACAACTTATAGAAAAATAGTATACTAAAAAAAAAGTTAATTTTAAGCAAGAGTAAAATTATATAGCTAATCTAAATAATAATAAAACTAAGAATCATAAAATAATAGGTATATAATTTAATAATATATATGTATTTAGACTAACTAATAAAAAAAACAAAAATAAAAATAAAGTTTATATTTAATAGCTAACTTTTAAATATAAATATATAGTTAGAAAAAAATGTAAGAAATAAAAATTTTATTAGTTTAATAATTTTTTTATTAAAAATAAGAAAATTTAACTTTAAAATATATAGTATTAAAATAAGAAAATAAAAACTTATAATAAAAATTGCTTTTTTTACAATTTTAGCATATATATAAATATTAAAAATGATTTATTAAACTAATAAACTTATAAATATTAAAAAGCTACTATAATATTTATACCAAATATATATTTTTATTTAATTTTGTAGAAATTTTAACTAAGCTAAAAATAATATAAACCCTTAATATAGTACTCTTATTTGCAATATTTAAAGTTTTTATTACTTAATTCTTTATTTTAGTTGCTATAATACAGTATATATTCTTCTTTTTAGAAAATACTTTTTTAATAATTATTAATTTACTTTGTTGACCTGTTATATTATATATTAACTAGATGTATTTGTATTTATACTTTCATTTATCTATTAATATCTTTATTCTCTTGTTTGCTAAATTTTATAGATAAATATATTATATTTATTAGTACTGCTTTATCTTAGTCTAACTTTTTACAATATTATAGTTATATCTATGCTAACAGTTCTACCTAACTGTTACAATAATATTAAATTATTTTATCCAAACCATACCAAAATTTAAAAACTAAAGGTTGTTTTCATATATATAAACTTTTACGCTCCTTATTTCTATACTATTACAAAATTTATAAAATAATACCTGTATCAACCAAAAATTAACTCATTGTTCTAGTTTAAGTGATTTGTATATACTTTATCCTTTTCAACAAGAAATAAACCTGTCTACTGTTTCGAAATGTAAATAAAAATGATACAAATAAAAACACTAAAAATTTCCATATTAATATTATTTTGATAAGATAATTTATTACTTCTGTAAAGTACGCATTATAACAATGAAAGCGTGCTTTAAAACTATTTCAAAAGTGTAACAAGGAAAGTCAGTAAAGATTAATGATAATTATTATTACAACTTCATTTTTACATTTTTACTGAAAACGAATCCTTTCACTTAGAAAATTTTTTTGTTCGTGATTCCAACTTCGCTTTTTTTAAACGTAATTATGAAGTTTAAGTTTAAATTTAAATTTAAACTTATAAGCTAAATATAACTTTATAATGAGAGTTTTCTATTTTAAGATCTAAAAGGTTTCGCAATCTTCAAATAATAAAATTTGCAATATCGGGTAGCAAATTAAAAAGTTTAAAACTAATGAGTTAGTCGTTTTCATTACCCCTAACTACAAAACTTTTAAAGTTGCATTGTATACTTTAACTAATCCGCAATTCATTTTACAGCAGAATAAGATGTTCGGTAATTAACTAGATGTTCACATCATCCAGTTTAATCTTAAATATTATATTTATTCAACTAATTTAAATTATTGAATTCTCTAATTATAGTCTTAAATGCTTAAAATTTAGGACAAATAAAATTACTTATAGATATGATTTACTACTATTCATAAGCTCTTTGCTGATAATCGGATTATGATTTGTAAAAAATAACTTTCATTTATAATTTGGAACTTAACTACATATTTATGTGATATTAATACTTTTATAACTAAAGAAGCTGATATAAGAATCAAACCAACTTAATTATGCAAATTCAAGTTATATAAAGGGATGTACAAAGGTTGAAATTGATGAGAGATGAGCTGAGATATACATTTCATAAACTTAATCCTTTATATTTCACACTTTATATTTACAACAACAACTTGTCTACTTTTTATAGATATTTAGCGATTACAGCTTACTTTGTAACTACTATCAACAATATTTGATTAGTTTTTTTAAATTATTATTTAGACTTATAATTGAAAAAGCTGATATTTAAGTATTCCTTTACGAGGTACCTATACTTTATACTCACAACCGACATCATTTTAATTCTTTGAAACTAACGATGTGGTCCAAACAATATAATTTATTATTAATCCTATTACTTCTGATCACAATTTTAGTAAATGTGGTAGTAAGTGCTGATTTTGATGACAGTGAGATCCTGTTAGATGGAGTGAATAAGGGAGGCGGTGTACTGCCTGAAAATAATCAACTGAAAGGTGATAAAGCAGCACAGGCGGCCACTTTCGTATTTTTATGCTTAGCCGGATTAGACTACGTTATCTACTTCATACTGTTTCTATATGTATTTATATTTGTCACCTTTGAGTCAAAATCGATTCTTAAGTTCCTATTTTCGACCTTCATAGTATTACTATTCAGCGGTATTAGATTGTTGTTCGTACCGTTGATTCTCAATGCTATACCGTACAGTTGGGCTCCTAAAATGCCATTAATTTTGGTCGAAATCAGTTTCTACGCATGTACAATCTCTTACATCATTTTCTTTAACGCACCAGTGCTAGCTTGTCTTTACTTTGTGCTCAAATTTGGCTTCCGTGGAAACAAGTTGAAAGGTGGTATTGTGGATGCTAAAACAGGGAAAGCACCAATGGTAGTAATAATGATGCCTATTTACAATGAAGAACCAGCAGCACTGTTCCGTGCTGTAGAATCGGCTATCCGATCTGACTACCCAAGTGATAGACTCCACTTACTGTTAGCTTTCGATGACGCAAGTGAATCTGCACTGTACTGGGCACTTATGAAGAAATTACGGGTTTTAAACAAGGATGTGAAAGAGCAGTACAAATCCGAGTTGGAGAATTTAAATTTAAGCGAGGATGAATCCTTTTTATTTCCACCCAGGCTGGAGTTAATTGTAGAGGGGGTAAGGTTGACCATCTGTAGGTTCCCTCACGAGGGTAAATCAGCTACCCAAGGTAAAGGTTTTCGCATTATAAATGAAATTTACAGTCAGGATCAATCCACAATTGATGAAACTTTACTAATGTACATCGATTCGGACGTAATTCTACATGAGAACGCACTGTATAATTTTGTATCCACCATGGTATCAAAACCTCATATGAAAGCAGTAACCGGTTACATCACTTGTAGAACTTCAGAAAATGTAAATATCTATCATTATTTACAGGACGCTGAGTATTTGGAAGGTCAAATGTTCAGTAGAAATTTGGAAGCTTTAGCCGGCTCAGTTACCTGTTTACCTGGAGCGTTGACCGTTATGAAGTTGAGTGCGATGCAGAACGTAGCCGACAAATATTTCAAAGATTTTGATAAAACAGCTCCTTTACATTTCCACAGATACTATTTAGGTGAAGATCGGTTCATGACTCATTTACTTATGGAAGACTGTGAAAAGTCGCACTCCATTGGACTGTGTGGTGCATCACGGTGTAAGACTGACGCACCCGATGACTGGAGGAAGTTATGTAAGCAGAGACGTAGATGGTATCTAGGTGCTCTTATCAACGAAGCACATATGCTGTGTACACCCAAATTATGGAGGACCATGCCACTACTACTATGTTTAAAGTTATTCGATTATGCCTCTGGTTCTTTAGCCTGGTTATTCATGGTATACGTGATTGGTGTAATAAAGGGTGTAGTACCTGTATGGACCATAGCTGTATTCTTCCCCTGTCTACTGCTAAAATTTGTCATACTGAGCATAAATGCCAGTTATATGAATCGGTACAAAGTGTGGATTTCGTTCCCAGTCTTCTTCTTTGTAGCACCTATATTCAAACTGTGGTGTACCATATACTCTATATTCACCTGGGATACCCGTTCATGGGGTGGACCAAGAACCGATTTAGATGAGAAGAAGGTTTCCAACTCTGAAGTAATGGATCAACTTATGTCTCGTAGAGTTCAATCAGTAAAAAGATCCCGGAAGTTTTTACGTCAAATGAAGCAGAAGTCCAGAATAATTACCTACAACCTTGACTACACTAAAGATACGCCATCACTCGGTGATAAACAGATGAACTTGAACAAGTTGGAATCAGGGGCAGCTACTTTGAAAAACATCACCCCATTCCCATACGGGGTAGATATTCTTGGTGGTGGTGAGTACTTTGACGACCTTATTTATCCGGAAGACCTACTGTTACACCGGAATTTACAAAATACGTTAATTTCTACCCAGTTCACCGCCTGCTCCACTGGTAACAGTTCAGTAGATTTAAATCACGCTATAAGTCTACCAGTGCTACCTTCGGACTCACAAACTTCGTTAGGCGTACGTAGTGAGCGTAGCACTGGTCAACCCATCGATGCTAAGTATATCTACGGCAAATACCAACGTAGTAACCCAAGTCATACTTCCCTCAGTTTAGATTTAACTTCGCTATCTCGTATGGAGCAGCTGACTAGACCGGACTTGGATAAATTGAATCCAACTGACGACCCAGCTACCTTCAAATACAGACTGTCCTCTTCACTTTCGCTTTCATCCAATCAATTGAACCGACTTGGTGCTTTGAACAATTCTAGAGCTTTAAGTTCAGGATCAAGCCATGCGTCGTCGCCATTAGGTAACTCTTCTGATGTACAGAGAAGCTCTGATTCCGATTCTTCTAACTCACCACGTAACATCGAAATACCTATAGTTACAATCCGTAGGGCTAGCGATAGTTAAGTTATTTGAACATTAAGTTCTTAAAAAGTATTTTCACATTTATTCGTTATAGTCATTTCATCCATACATAAATATTGCTATTCTTTATATTTTATACCTTTTACTTCAATAATTTACACCGTTTTTACTAGCTCTATTAAGTACATTTGACCCTTTAAAACATGGTACCGATACATATATTTTAAAATGTTGGTTCTCGAATAGGTAAATTTAGATATATAAAATAACTTAAAATTTAAGTGTAATTAATATTAATATTAAAAATAATGGTAAAACAATAATTTACATATTTGTTCCGATTTAATATATAAATTTATTAGTTGATGTTTATTGTAAAATATTGATTCCTACTTATGAATTAAAGTTGGTTGTAATTAAAAAAGTTAAATTTATATTCCGGTTTTAAATCGTTTATGTTGCTTTAGATAGTGGTTTGGAAAGGGTTGGAATATATTGGATATTTACTATGGGCAGAATTTAGATCAAGGCCACTGTTTAATTGGTGGTGAACTTTTAAACTTGGATTTGGTGCGGAGGACTGGTTTAACGTGGGTAAAGTTAAAAATCGGCTGTTAAGCATCGAACTTGGTATATCGATTGTTGGATGGTTAAACCGGTTCGGTATTATATTTGGTACGTTCATATTTAATTCTAAGCTGGTGTTCGAACCTATTTCCTGTAAGAAAGAGTTGAGTGAAGTGGTGGCAGTGGATGGGAACATTTGTAATTTATTGGCTCTGTCTAAGTTAAAAGTCATATTTAAATTTGTATCGTTAAAGCAGTTATTTTTATCTTTCAAATATGTAGGAACGTTATTTACTAGTTGGGTAGTTGTAGGTAAAGGATTGGCTCTGTATTGGTTGTGAACTGTACCTTCGGGAATAATCGAAGTAGGTAGAGTGTACTTGGTGTGCAGCATATCGACAGCTAGGTTGCATTGAGAAGATTGGGATGATGCGTTGTAGTAGTGCTCAACACTATTCCCTTCGTTTATAAAGCTGGAGTAACTCAAGGGTATATTGGGTTCAGAAATACGTCTTGAACTTAGAATTTGTGGTTGTAATGAGTTGGAGGTGAAGTGAGGTGTGATAGAGTTGTCGTTGTATAAGCTGGTAAAGTTTTTTTGTATATCAGAAATGGCTTTAGAGTAACTAGGGTATATATCGTAAGGTTCTTCGGACATAGGCATAATGAAATTGACGTTGCTACCCAAATGGGTTTTGAGCATTATATTATCTTTATTAGAATGTGCTTTATTTAACTGCTCTTGATCATTCAAGTAATGTGAGTTGGAGCTGAAAGTCATCACTGATTCGTAGTTTTCCAGTTTGTTGGAGCTGAATTTGGTTGAAGATGTAGGAGTGGTAGTAGATTTCTTATCAAAGTGATAAGGTTCTTGACGGAAACTATTAATAATTAACTTGAACCGGTTTTTAAATCCGGAGAACCAAGACTCTGTGCCAGTAAAATTGGGATAGTTCAGTTCGTTTGCCAATTTCTTAACCTTTTCCATCAGCGCTTTTTTAGTTATGTGTGAGGGTAACTTTAATTCTTTCAACGGCAATTCCGGGTTAACCTTATAATAAACTTTTAACTCCTCCTCGCTCATAGCTAAGTCTTGTACACACCAGTTGAACAACTCGATTTCTAAATCATCATAGATACGTTTTCGAAGCCGTTTTCTATTGTCCTCGTACCTAGCTAACACTTGTGGATCTTGATAAGTTTTGTTGAGTAGTATTTTGGTTACGGTTGATCGTGCTAAATTCAGTTGCTTAGCGATAGCTACATGCGTCCAGTTCTGCTTACTCAAACTTAGGATTTGTTTCTTGGATTTTAAATCGATCACGCTACGCTTGAGCTTGCTGGGGTTGTTACTAATACCTTCCTTACATTTCATATTGACAACTGAGTTTAAGTGATAAAGGAACGTCCACTTTGGCTCGATTTAAACTTTAAACTTATACCTGGTTCACCGATACCGACTTTTTAAATTAGTTATAAATCGGGCCTTTTATTAATTTAGAATTAACCTTCCATAAGTTTAAGTTAATCGTACTTTGAAAAATTGTGATTTTTAATTTACATCAAAATTTTCCGATTATAGAGATGAATCAATTTTTTTACAACTCAGCCTTAACGTTTAGTAATTGTTATTAAATCAAGATTTAGTCATCAGGATGTTACGATTGACAGAGTAAAAGGTCCAAAATTCTCTAAGAAATTTAGTTTTTGTTAGATAAATAGAGCAAATAACCAAATTAACTTTAGATAATGACTTCCAATAAGTCAACATGTCAGCAGATGAGCTCAATAGTAAGGGATGGTCCTAAAAGAGATTTCAATGAACAAACGAAACACTAATCAGAGAAATGAACCAGTTAAGACCACAAAGATCTAAGCTAGAAGTACTGGGATTAGTAAAATAATATTAAGATATATATATAGATATTAGGATGAAGAATACTAAAAATTTCTAAATTGATAAATTTAGTGTTCCAAACTAGGCTAAATAAGTGGTAGAATTTGGTATAAAATGATGAAAGGTAGATTCATCAGGCTAGAAACAGAAGATACATATGTTATTAACTAAAAATAGTATGTGTAAACCTAGTTAGATAAAAATTGTTATTAAAAATAATATTTAGTTTAAGTGAAAAGTTTTACTGTTGGTAATTCAATTATATATTTTTTAAAACTTGTACTAAACTTTTAAAAAAGAATAATAAATATCTTAACTAGTATTATAGAGTATATAAATAAAGTACTAAGTATATTTATAGCTAGTAAAATACTTATTAACTATTTATATTTTTATTTTATTTTATTTTTGTTTTTTAAATATATAATATTAAATATATAATATGCTACTTTTGAAAATAGCTGATTTTAATTTTTATTTAAGTAATATTTAAAATTTTACTTAACTATATTAAAAAAATAAAAGTATAACTTTATACTATATAGTACTACTTATTAACTATAGTAGTAAAATATAACTAAAAAAGATAACCTATATAGTAAATTTTTAAACAAATAAGAATAAAATTATAAAAAACTTTTAATTCAAGTAATTATTATAAATTATTTTTATTAAATAAAGTACAATTTTATATATTAAAAATAAAAATATAAAATATTTATAAAATAACTTTTATATAAATTACCTTAAAGTTTTTTATAATAAAAACTATTATTATTTATAAATATTGTTAACTTACTTTATTTTTACTTAGGTAAATTATTTATACTATATAATTTTTTAAAGTTTTAAAAAAAATAAGTAAAGCTAATATTTAAAGTTAAATTACTTATATTATTTAAAAAAAAATATTAATTTATCTTGCTAAGTTTATATTATTAAAATATCAAAATTACTTATTATTGCAACCTTATTTATTACTGATATTATACTAGTATTAATATTTGTCTAATTTATTATATTATAGATAAAACTAGTATTATTAGAGTTATAATCTTTTTTATATTATTATATCTTTGTTAAGTTAAAAAGTATACTAACTTTTTTATTCTTTATTATATATTTAGGTAGCTTTTTAGCCTAATTATATATATTTAATAATCATCACTAGTTAGAAATAGTTAATAGAATTTTAATGTTAGTAAATATTTATTTTAAATTAGTTTTCTTTATAAAATACTTAATAAAATTAGAAATAAGTATTACTATTTACTAATATACTATTTTTTAGCTATTTATATTAGTAATTCTAGTATATATTTGGTAGATAATAATATATTATATCTTTTTCAAATTATAAAAATCAAAAAATTATACTAATTTTTTTAATATAATAAATTATAACTATGACTTTTTACCTAATAGCACTATAACTAATATAGTAAGCCTAAAATATAAAGATAATATTAGTATATTTTTTATAAAATACTTTAATAGAAAAAAGAAAAAAGTAGAATAATATATAAAAAATATATATAATTATTTCTAAAAGCTATAAATACTACTTATTAAAAAAATAAAAATAAATTTTTTTAAAGTAGTTTAAAAAATAACATAAAATTATAGATAGATATAATATTTACTTAATTAAATACTACTACTAACTTTAAAATATTAATAAATAAGGTTAAAATAATATATACTTTTATTTAAAACTAAAGTAAATTAACTAATAAGATTATAAGACTATACTTAGTTTTAAAAAAATAGTGTAAAAAATTATAATAAGATTTCAAACACTTATAACTATAAGCAAAAAAGTATAAAATAATTTAACAGCTATTTTTATAAAAAATTTACTATTTTATTTAATCAAAAAACTTTAATTAAAAAAAAATCTAGCAAAGTTTACTAATTATGTATAAGCTACTCAAAAATTAAAAGTAAAAATACTAGTAGTTAACTTATTTATTTCTTTTTACTATTTAAGCTAATTATAAAATAAATATTTTAATAAAAATATTAAATTAAATATATATATAAATATACTAAATTAGATTTATATATATATTATATAAGTAATAAATATAGTAAATTACTATTTACAACTATATAATAAATTAAAAGAAAGTAACTAATTAAAAATATTAGCAATAATATTAAATAATAATACTTTTTACTTCTACTTAGTTATACTAATACTTATTAACTAAAAAATAAAAACTAATACTATTTTAAATATAGTAGAGCCTAAATATCATATAAGTAAATAATTTATAAAAAAGTACAAACTATTTATTAAAAATAATATATACTATATTATAATAAAAATTTATAATAATGAAAATATAAATTTAAATCTAGAATATATTAAATAAATATAAATTAAATTAAAACTTTTAAAATTTAATACTAAATATATAGTAATTAAATTCAATATACTAGTAAGTTTGGAACTTAAATTTTTTCTTAAATATAAACTAGTATTTTATTAAAACACTTTTATATTAAAAGTAAAAAAAGAAAAAAAAATATTGGATATTATTTTATAATTTTAAATTAATAATACTACTTTTTATAACTAAAATACTACTAATATTTATAAAATATACTAATTTTAAAAAGATCTTCTTAAAAAGCTTTACTAACTTATTACTAAAATATATCTGATATAATTATACTATTAATATGAAAAGTAATATATTACTTAATAATAGATTTATATATTTACTATTAAAAAACAATTAGAAGTTTTCTAATAACATATTAAGAAATATTTTGAAAAAAGCCTTATATAATATTTAAAATTATTAATTAGAGTTTTAGTTTTATTTATATAAAAAACATTTTATTAAAATTATATATAAATTATTATTATTTTAATATAATAATCTAAAAAAATAACTTTTTATTACTTTTAATAAGAAAACTTCTAAATAAATTATAAAATATAATTATATATATATAAATCTAAAAAATGTCTATTACTTAATTTGTATAAAGCTAACAATAAATAAAAAATAGATTTTAAATATTAATAAAAACTATTTAAATAGCTTATAATGTTTTTTAAACTTATTAAAGCTTTAACTTTTTTCTAATATTTAGTTAAAACTATTTTTTATTTATAGTAAACTACTTTATAGTTATATATATAGATAATATTTTTATATATAATTCTAATTTAGTAAAATTTATTAAATATATAAAATAAGCTTTTTATAAAGCTAAAAAATCTAAATTTTATATTTTTTAAACTATATTTTTAGATTATTAAATATTTTTAAAGAATATTTTAATTAATTCTAGCTATACTAAAAATATTTAAAAATAAAATTTAAAAAGTTCAAAATTTTTTAAAAATGGCTAATTACTTATAAATGCTTATATTATATTATAATAAGTTTATGCTTTTTTTTACTTAGCTAACAAAAATAAACAAATAGTTTATAAAGAATAAAAATTATTAATAAGTTTTTATCTATAATAAATATTTACTTATTTTACTTTTACTTTAAGCTTTACTAATTAAACTTACTTTTTTATAATATATACTAATATTAGCAAATTTATATTAAAAGTAGTACTGTTATAAAATAATCAACTTATAACTTACTACTTAAAAAAATTAATTAAGATTAAGTTAAATTATCTAGTATATATTAAAAAACTTTTAATAATTATTAAAATATTAAAAAACTAGAAAAACTATTTAGCTAATCTATCTTTTTTTATTAAAATTTAAAGTAATTACTATATATTAAAGTATTTTATAACTACTAAACAATTAAATTACTAATAAGCTTAATAGAACTTAATATTATTTAAGTTTACATTTTAAATAAAATAGATTAATAGTTTTTAAAATAAAATAACTAACACTTTTAGCTAAAACTTAGAAAAATATATAATTAGTATAAAGTTAAAAAAATTAAATAAATAAATAATACTTACTAATAATTATTTACTTATTTTAAATAAAAAAGTTAAAATAAATAAAATATATTAGGCTTTTTTTAATATTTTATATATATATATAAAATGATAAAAAATACATTAAAGCAAATTTATTAGAGAATTTATATTAAATATATTAAATAAAATATATTAATACTTTAAAAAAAGATAATTTTAATTTTAAATAATAAAAAATATTTTTAAATCCTAAAATAATACTATAATAAGCTAATAGCTAGATATTTTAATAAATATAAAATAATAAAACTTATTAAATAATTATTTAACTAATTAGGTTTAAAAAAATATAATACTAAATATATATATAAATATACTAGTTATCAATAAAATAATAATAATAATATACTTTTAAAAAAAAGCTTTTATTTACTTTCTATATTTAAAAAACTATTAAAATAATTAAAATAAATTTTATAAAAAAACTTTCTAAATTAAATAACTTTAATATAGTTTAAATAATTATTAAATATTTTATTAAGATAGTTTAATTTATTTTCTTATAATATAAATATAATAGCTAAAATATTAGTGGATTTATTTTTATAAAAATACTTTATTAATTATAGTTTAACTAAAAAAATAGTAAGTAATTAAAATAAACTATTTACTTTTACCTATTAAAAATAATTTATAGCTGTTATTAAAGTTAAGCTTAATATATTAATAACTTATTACTTTTAGCTTAATAGCTAAACTAAAAAAGTAAATTAATTTTTCAAATAATACTTTTATAACTATTATATCTATCTATAAAATAATTTTAAAAAATAGCTTTATATTAGCTAATTTGCTTATAACAACTTATATTATATATCAATTTATATAACATCTTTATATATATATATATAAAACTAAATTCTAGTTATAAAATAAGAAAATAATTAATAAATATACTTATTTTAAAAGAAAAAGTAGAAAATATATATAAAATTTACAACTTATTATATATTTAACTCTATATAGTAAAAAAAAGTTATAGCTAATAAAGTAGCTTATATTAAAATATTAATATAATTAGTACTAAAGTATACCTTTATATTATAAATATTTAAACTATATAACTTAGCAAAAAACTAACTTTTAAATTTATTAGCTCTTTCTAAGTATTAAAAAATATAAATTTTATTATTTATAAATTAGACTTATTTAAAAACTATAAAATCTATTTAGTGTTTTATTAATCTTTTTTAAAAATAACTATAAAACCAAATCTAAATTTAATATTAAATAATTACTACTATTATTTAGTATAAATAGTACTAAAAAATATATAATACAAGCTATTTTTAATTTTAAATAAAAGAGTTAAAATATATAATATCTAGTTTATTAAAAAGGTATTTAAAATTAAATTACTAATAAATAAGTTTAAGAAATTATATAAGTATAAAAAATCTAATTTAATAATTTTATAAAAATTATCCTTATAAACTGCAAAAAATGAAAAAGAATTTAATATTAACTACAGTAGTAAAATATAATTAAAAAAATAACTTATTTAGTAAGTTTCTAAATAAATAAAAATAAAACTATAAAAAACTTTTAATTTAAATAATTATTATAAATAATTTTTATTAGATAAAGTATAATTTTGTAAATTAAAAATAAATATATATAAAATTTATAAAATAACTTTTCTATAAATTATTTTAGAATTTTTTAAAATAAAAAACTATTATTATTTATAAATATTATTAACTTACTTTATTTTTATTTAGTTAAATTATCTTATATTATATAATTTTTTAGAATTTAAAAAGAAAAATAAATTAAGTTAATATTTAAAATTAAATTACTTATATTAGCTAAAAATAAGATGTTAATTTATTTTACTAAGTTTATAAATATTAGAATGCTAGTATTATTTATTATTACAATTTTATTTATTACTAAAATTATACTAGTATTAATTTTTTATTTATTTGCTATATTATTGATAAATTAGTATTATTATAACTATAACTTTTCTTATATTATTGTACTTTTTTTAAATTAGTAATTATATTTATTAGCTTATTTTTTTACTGCTATACCTATATAATAATTTTAATATAAGTAGTAATATATATAAAATTATATAATAAAAACTTTAATTTCTTAATATATAAGTATATATTAACTACTCTAAATTAATATTAGCTATTAAGATTTAGTAAGTTAAAGAAATAATTATTAAAAAGTATAATAAATAAAGTAAATATTAGTATATTACTAAACTTAACTAAAAGTTATAAGAAAAAAAGTATTATAAAACTAAAAAAAGATAGTATTAAAAAGGTTAATAAGAAAAAAATAAACTAGATTACTTATATTTAAATAATAATTTTATTTAATATTAAATAGATTTTTAATAGTATTTAAAATATTATAAAGTATAAAATTTATTATATATTAATAATAAATATATTAACTATAATTAAAGGATGTTTAGTTTAAGTTTACTATTAATTATTAATTTTTATTAAAAAACTTTATAAATTAATATACTAAAATATATATAATATAATTTTTATTTAAAAAATATTAAGGTAAAGATAAAAATATAAAATTATATAAAAATTAGAAATTATAGTTACTATATTTTAATTTTATATATTCTATAATTTTTTAATTAAAAAAAAGTAAATAATAAGTATAATATATAATTAAAAAGATTGTTTAGTTATAAGTAATAATAAAAACTTTGAATTTACTAAAAGTTAATAAATATTAACTATAAAGTTACTAATTAATAATATAAATTAACAGTATATTAATACTATATTAATATTTTATTTTTATTTTTTTTATATTAATGTATAAATAAAGTTATTAAAAATAATTAATTTAATAGTAAGCATATTAGTTTTATAATATTTTTAAATTAAAAGTTAGTATTTTAATTAATTATAAATTTATATAAAAAGTAAGTATTATATAATTAAGTTAAAATTAAATATTTTAGCCTTATTATACTTTAAAATTTTAGAAATATACTATAAAATAATATATAAAAAATATAAATTTTATTTATATAATATATTTAGTAGTTTATTTATAAAAATATTAAATAAGCTATATTGACTAAGGCTATCTTTCTATCTGTTTAAAGTGTCCAGAATTGGCCTGAGTATTAGGTTTGACTAGATAATTGTTTTTACTCTTTAGTAAGTAGCTAGATATATTATTTTATATCTTGTTAACTTTCTTATAGGTTTCACTAAAATTGGTTCTGTTTTTTTATACTTTAACTCTAACTATCCAAACTCTTTTTTGCATATATAATAAGTTTTTACAGCTTCCTATTCTTTTAATATTTGTTCTAATAGCTTTTTATTGGCTAATTTTCTTAGTAGATCTTTTTAAAGTTCTATTTGGTTTTAACTACTTTAATATTTCTTCTAGATTTTTTCAAATTTTCTCTTTTTTAATTTTTAATAAAGTTTTCTTCCCAACCCAAAAACTAAAAAATAATATAATAATAATAATAAATTTGAATAAAAATTATAAAAATAAATTTCACTAATTTTTATTTTTAGAAAATTTCATTTTTATATATTTTCTATCTTAATTATTCTCTTCATTCTCAATTATTATTCTCTTTTTAATTTTTCTTTAATTATTTTCACTGTTAATTTTTATTTATCTTTAAAATTATTTTAAACAATCATATTCTTATTGAAAAAACTATCTCTCCTTTTTACCATCACATTAAACTAATTAATTATATATTGCCAGTATAAATCTCTTTATTTTATATTAACTGTATAGTTAACACTTCTTCATTATAGTAGGCTAGCTAGTTATATAACCTGCCTAGTCTATAAACTCTTTTAAAAGCTAGTAATAAACCTTATATATTATATTATTATTCATAATATTTTAAATCTAATAAATTAATGGACTAATTACTTTAGTTACCCTATATAGCCCTACCCATCTATTTATTAAATTATTTATTAACCTTTTTTTTCTTCTAAAATTATACTATACTAAATTCTTCTTTTGGTAATTCAACTGTATAGGCTTTTTTTTTTACTTATAATATTAGTAAAACTGACATTTACATTATTTATTTTGTATTTTTGCCTTTTTATATATTTTTAGCAGATCTTTATTCAATATTATTATATGCTTCTTAGAATTACCTTAATTATTTAGCTTCAAAAACTGTAAGTTTTTTAGTGTTTGTGCCTTTTTTTCATACATCATTCTAAATAGAATTTTGCTAATACTAGTATAAGATATTATATAATATACTAATACTGCTATATATAGAAATTTATTTTATGTAAACTCTTAGTGGTAAGTTAATTTGTCTAAAATTTTTATTATTATTTAAATCACTTTTTCTGCTTAGCTATTTTCTTTTAGATAGTATAATAGTAACACTTTTTATTAAATCTTATGCCATTAATAAAACTCTCTAATTTTTTGAAATACTATTAATTTAACCCTATTATTTACTATTACATATGAATATCTATGTTTTGCTATTATGTTCTCCTTAACAAACATTTATATTTCTTTAAACTTTATTGTTCTTATTGTTTTTACTTCAATCTATTTTATATAATAATTAATAGCAATCAATAAATACTGGTGATTTTTATTACTTTTTAGTTCTAGTTTTGCAAAATCAATTTTCCATATCTATTCTGACCCTATTAAAGTTCTCTTTATTAACAGTTTAAACATTTTTTTAAAGTTTTTCTGTTGACAAATTATACATCTTCTAATTACCATATCTACAATTTATCTCAATCTATATATATAATACTTTTTTTGGATTGCTTGTATCATTTTCTCTAAAGTTGCATGTTCAAGGTAAGATATATAGTACAAATATATTAAAATGTACTAATTTTTCTTTAGTATCATAACTTTATTTTCTTCTAGTAGCTATTTTACTTCTTTTTTCTATTCTGTCTCATTTATTTTTTTACTATTAAGATTTTTGTTTACATTCTATCTATCAAATCTTTCTAGTATTATTTTTGCTAATTCTACCAATCTCAATAACATATTTAGTACTACTATTTTAGATCCTAGCTAATAATATATATCAAAATAGTACATCATCAAAAACTTAGCCTATTATAAAATTCTTTCTAATAACTTTTTTTTTGAATATAAAAAGGCTAGACTAGTATAGCCTATTATTACCAAGAACTTTATACCTTGAAAATAATAATTCCAGTAGTACATGGCTTATACTATAGCTAAATCTTCTTAATCTAAAGTGGTGTAATTCTTCTTATATACTGTCAGAGTTTTCAAAAAGTAAGCAATTGGTAACCTTTTTTTTTCAAATTTTTATATAAGTATAGCTCTAATTCTAATCCTACTAATATCCATTTTAATCCAAAAATATTTTTAGTAGTCTAAGTATCTCAATATTAGTACTTTAATTAATTTTTGCTTTAACATTTAAAATACTCCTTTATATCTCTTTGTTTATACAAAAGCTACCATTTTACTGGTGAGCTCATATAATAAATAAAAAATATAAGAATAATTATTAATAAACTAATAATAAAACCCTTTTATATTTAAAAACCTGTACACTCTATTTTTGTTTATAGAAGCCAATATATCTTAAATATCTTATATCTTCTAAGAGTTAGTTCTAATACCGCTGATATCTACAATATGTCTCAGTACTTATACCTTTGTTTGTACAAAGTTACATTTTTTTAAATTAATTTTTAAGTTATATTATATTAGCTAATCAAGTACCTAACACACATCTTTTATATAATCATTTATATTTCTTGAAAATATGATTATATTATCTATATATACTAGGTAATATTTTAGTTGCAATCTCTCTATAGCTTTATCTATCAATCTCTAAAATACAGCTTTAGATATTACCATCTCTATTAGTAATACTAACTATTGAAATAGCCCTATAAAAGTTTTAAATGCTGTGAACTTCTTACTAGTAAAGTTCAGAGCTATTTAAAAATATTTTTTAGTTAAATTAATAGTAGTGAAATAATGGCATTTTTCTAGCATTTATAAGTGTTTCTCAATTTATTGTATTAGGTACAAATTAAAGATTATCTTCTGATTTATATAGTGGTAATCAATATAAAACTTACTTTTATTATTCTTTTTCCTTATATATATTATTAGCATGCTAAATAGTGATGCTGATGATTTTATCAGTCTAGCTTATAATAAGCTAGCCACTTTAGTGTGCTCAATCTCTAGCTTTTATTGGGACCTTTTCCTTAGATATGCTCTTATTAGTACTTTATTTACTATTTGAATTCAGTACTATTTCTTAGTTTTCTTTATATTATACTTATGCTGACTTACTGCTTTCACTTACTTATACATTATCTTGTATAGCTTAGTACTAGCTTTTAGCTAATCCACAATTCTTGTTTTCTTTACTAACATTTGTAACATCTCTAGGTTCCACTCCTTTGGTTCATCCTTTTGTAATATTTAGAAATATTTACCCCCCTATCCTAATAGATATATAGTAACAATACTTACTTTCTTTTTGGCTTTTTTGCTATTACTTTTCTATACTCTTTTTATCTAAAATATTCTGCTCAGCTTTAATACTACATAATTATACTTTAGCATTGTATTTATATTTTTGTCAAAACTTAGTTATATTATAAGTAAAAATGGCTTACTAATCATTAAAATTAGTTTGATCTCTAGTAGCTTTCCATTTAGATTTTTTTCCTCTCTTATATATAATTTTACTACACTTCTTCTATTTGTCTTGTTCTTTTTCCAATTTAATCATTATACTGATTCAAATAATATACCTACTATTAAAGTTGCACTTTGAGCTAGATCTAAGAGGTTTTCATTGCTGTTTATCACTCCCTAGCTACTTATAAACCCAAATTTCCAATTACTTCTCTTTATAGTCACTAATACTTATTCTACTAATTTCTACTCTTGTTTACTTATTTGTTCTAATATTAATTAGGTTATCTGCTAGCCTAGCTAAATTACTATTAGCTTATTATTTAAATTATATAGAATAACTTTAATTATACCTTGATAGTCCTAATCTACTACTTCTTCTATTACTATTATCCTCTTTTTCAGCACTATTTCTAATTTTTTTGCTACCTTGCTATATACCCCTTGTGGCATTACTAGTTATACCCTAATATCAAAAATGATTCTACTACTTATCAGTATTATCTCTCCCTTAACCAAGTATAAATTCCTTTCTGCTGCCCCTTAGATAGTTTTTCTTAGTACTTAAGCATCTAAATTTTTTAAAATAACTTGTATTTCCTTATAATTAGTGCCTGCTTCATAACTAGTTGCCAAAGCTATAAAGCTATCAAATAATGATATTTTGCTATCCTCTATTTTTATTGTATTCTTCTAGTAATCTATAATTGCTTTTACTTATTCTAACTAATTTATACTTACTAACATATCATAATGAATATCCAGTAAGACTATGGCTGATGCTAAGGCTATCTGCTTATTAATATTTATTATAATACTTTCAAATGCTTTTTTTTTGGTATTTATGGTTAGTTCATCTACTATACTAATGAATATAGAAATTTTTCTATCTTTTTGAAAGTTGTAATAGTTGTAAAAACCTTAGAATATTACTATCTAATTGCAATAAGTATTTACTATTATTTAAGCTACTATTTCATTAATTCTACCTTTTACTTGCACAGTGTAGTTGCTTAACTAGGTAAATTGGCCATTCATAAAGTATACTAAGGACCTAATTTTATTAACTATTTTTTTATTACCCTTCCTAACTATATATATTCACTGGCAATATTTAATAGTATAGTCAGCTGTATTTTTACTTTTTAGTACCTTTTATTAGGCAATGTCTGTTATGTAGATTGTATATTACTGCCTGGCTTGAAAATAGTACTAAATAGTGGTAAGTAGTTTGAAGGTAAGTATAAGCCTTCCACCTTTGATCTTTTTCCCTCAACCCCTGCCTAACCTTATTCTAGCATTACTTTTAGTAGAAACTTTTTATATAAATTCCTTACCTATTGCTCCTAACTTTTTTAATCTCTGCCTTATTATTGTTATTATTTCATTTCCTGTTAGGGCCGCAATAGACCTAATATAAGTTAATTGGCTTACATATTAGACTGCCCCTTCTGGCTAGTACTGTTGTCAAGCTACTAACTAGTTTTAGTATATTAGTATATAAAATTTAACTCTCTATAGGTTTAGTTGCCCCTCTTTTTACTACCTTACTACTTCTATCAGGAGTATTTCAGGTAAAGATGTTTTAGCACCTTTTTATCCTGTTAGAGCTATTATTTTTTATAGTGAATCATTGCTCAACTCTACTATTTTCATCCTATTTAAGTTTATATATGGATTCTTTATAGTTATGCTAAAAAACTTTATAAAGTTTTAGACTTTTAGATTCAGGTTGATAATTTCTATAAATTGTTTCAGGCTTAAGCCAGCTTTTTATGCTTCTAAATTATTTTTTGCCCTTTTTCCTCTAATATTTTTACTTACTGTACTACTTTTTGCTTGTATATCTTATTTCTATCTTGCAATTCCTTTCTCTAGGCTTTTTTCCACTATTTAAATGGCTGTTGTAGCCTATTTTTGCTAGAAGTTTGTTAAATAAACTCTGTTCACTATTCTTCTACCTAATTATTATTAACCAATCTTTGATACTATATCTTTAATATCAGCTTTTATTCTTTAGCTCTAATTTAATCCTGCAGTTTTTAAGCATTCAGCACCACTTTTTTAAGCCTACTTTTTACTATTAATTTATTGTTATTACATTGTAATAATAAGTTTTGTACTTTTTTTCTATCCATATATTTCTTATTCATTCTTCTCCCTTTTTTATTCTCTGTTCTTTCTCTTCCTACCTGGCTTTTTTGACCTTCTATACCTCTGCCAGTTCTACCTCTTCTGCGCCTCCTACTTTTTTCTCTACTTCCCCTATTTATATAGTTTAAGTTTATACTTGCTAGCCTAATAAATAGTCTATTTGCTAGTAGTCCATATAAAAGCATTAGTCTTAATTTCCCTTTTCCTTCTCTAACATTACTCTTAATTACTATAAGCACTACTCTATTAGGCTGTTATGATGGCAGCTTACTATTATAAGGATTATTAGTACTGCTTACTAGGATTCTCAATTATTTTTCAACTGTAGTTAGGTATATTTTCAATTATAATAACTTTTAATATTGCAATTATAGTACCTAAACTATTTTATTTCTTCTATTGATAAGGTGAGTTGTTAAATTACTTCCTATATGCAGTCTTCTCTGATATTTATAGTATTGAGCATAATGGTAGCTGCCATAGCTGTAAATTGCCTTTTTTAGTAGTGGACTTGGATTTATGGATAATAGTAACTCTTAGATACTGCATATCTACTTTGCTACAGTTAATATGATTTTTAGCTGCTATTTAACCTTTATAGCTAATTAAAATTTACTGTTTTACTTATAGCTTTTTTTAATAACTTGCAATATACCACTTTTGCTAGGCAATTTTTCTTTAGTGCTAACTTTAATAAATTAGCAAAAATCCTAATTATAAAAGGTACTTAAATTTGCTCTCTGGTTTTAGACATCTAATTACCAAACTTAATTAAGTATATAGCTAGTTTCTCATTATTATTTTGCCATATGCAATTAAGTTTCTTAGTAGTATCTGTAGTAGTCTTGATATATACAAAGGTTTTTGTAAACCTTAGTTTTATTATTTTCTACATCTTGTATTTTATTAAGTAATACTACTACTACAGCTATAGCTTTAAGTATATTGGAAAGTTCTTCTTTATTTTTACCTTATTCTATTAAAAGGCTGTTATCTGCTCCTTATATATAGCTAGGAAATATTCCACAATCTGGATATCTTCATCAAACTTTGTTAACTTTAACAAGCTTTGGTATTACAATGTCTTTTGTTTATCTAGTATCTACACTATGTCTGTACTAGACAATGCTACTAGTAATTAGTAGTGTAAATTACTTTTGGATAATCCTGTTAGTAGATTAGCTGGCATTTGCTTCAAATTTTGCTGATTAGAGCTTTTTGAATTGTTTCTAAATATATTCTCTATCTTTAATAAGTTGGCTATGTTCACTTTTATTCTAGCTCTATACAAGGCTCCATTTATTGACTAAGGCTATCTTTCTACCTATTTAAAGTATCTAAAATTAGCTCAAGTATTAGGTTTAACTAAGTAGTTGTTCTTGCCCTTTAGTAAGTAGCTAGATATATTATTTTATACTTTATTAACTTTCTTGTAGATTCCACTAAAATTAGTTTTATTTTTTTATACTCTGACTTTAATTATCCAAACTTTTTTTTATACATATAGTAAGTTTTTACAACTTCCTATTCTTTTAATATTTGTTCCAACAGCTTTTTATTAGCTAATTTTTTTAGTAAGTCTTTTTAAAGCTCTGTTGGATTTCAACCACTCTAATATTTCTTCTAGATTTTTCTGAATCTTCTCTTTTTTGATTTTTAATAAGGTTTCCTTTCCAACTCAAAAACTAAAAAACTATATAATAATAATAAAAATTTGAATAAAAATTATAAAAATAATCTTCACTAATTTTTATTTCTAAAAAATTTCATTTTTATATATATTTTATTTTAATCATTCCCTTTATTTTTAATTATTATCTTTTTTTTAATTTTTCTTTGATTATTCTCACTGTTAATTTTTATCTATTTTTAAAATAATTTCAAAAAATAATATTTTTATTGAGAAAACTACTCCTCTTTTTTACTATCATATTAAACTAACTAATTATACATTGCCAGTATAAATCTTTTTATCTTATATTAACTGTATAGTTAATAAGCTATAAAAAATAAAATAAGCAATTTATTTTTGTAATTACTAAATAAGTAAATTTATAATATTTATTACTTTATAATTATATTAAATTATTAGCAAATTATATAAAGAAGAATATAAGCTTATTTTAATAATAAGATATTTATGCAATTTGAAAGTTTTAAATAAAATCTTAGTTTAATAATAAAGCTACATTTTAGTTTTTTTAGTAGTATAAATTTTAAAATAGAAGTTTTATTTTATTTTAAATTTATAATAATAATAAAAAATTAATATTAATACAAAGTTAAAGTAATAAATATCTAAGCTTAAAATATTAATTAAAGTAGTATAATTTTAGCTTAAAATATAATATATTTAAATTTATATTATAAATATATACTTTTTTTAATAACTTTATCTCTTTTTATAAAAGCATAAATAATTTTAAATAAAATTTATTAAAATATAGTTTTTATTACATTTTATACTTTATTTATATATATTTTTTAACTTATTTTATTAACTTACTTTTTTTAAATTTAAATTTTAAAATTAGCTACTTAAATTATAACTAATTATATATTTATATTACTTTATATAAATAAGTTTATTTTTATTAAAATAATATAAAATTAATAAATATAAAATAATTTTTACTAAATAATTCTTATTAAAAAACTTATTTTTTTAGTAATTTTTATAAAAAAAGCTAATTTGCTAATTCAATTTAATTAAAAAAATTAATTTTTATTAAATAGTTAAGTTAAAAACAAAATTTTAGTTTTAATATATAGTTAAATTAAGAATAATTGTTTTACTTATTAAAAAGTTAAGTCAAAATTAAGTATATTATTTTAAATAATAAACTTTTATTTATTTTATAAATGTTTTTATTTTTATTTTTAGTTATATTTTTTTATTTAAATAATTTAATATAAATATAAGTATAGTATAAATACTTAATTTATTACTTTTATATATATATTTATTATAGTACTTTATTTATTTAAAAAAAATTAATTTATTAAACTATCTACTTTTAACTATATATTTTAAATTTAATTTATTATTAACTATTTTTTATTATTTATACTACTTTAGTAAAATATTTTGGCTTTTTTTATATCTTATTAAATATATATTTACAAAAAAATTTAATAGTTAATTCTTAATTATTTAATTTAAATTTCTAAGATTTTTATTATAAAGTTTATTATTATTTAAAAATATAACTATAAAATTTAAATATTTTTAACCTATTTATTTTCTTTAGAAACACAATTTTTTACTTTTAGTAGTATTTACTCTAAGCAAGTTTTATATAAATACTAATATATATAATATTATAAATAAAATTTATTTATATTAGTTATCTAAAAACTAAGTTTAATTTTATAATTGTTATTTTAAAAGCAATATAATAGTTTACTTTTTTGACATTAAATCTATTTTTACTAGATTTATTTTTGAAATATATATGTTAATAATAGTAAACTTTCCATCTTTTCTATATTAAAGATTATATTAAATAATATAATTTTCTATAGCAGAGATAGCTTACAATATAAAGTAAAATTAAAAGGAATTTCTTGTTGTAGCAATAAGAATTATATTGTAGTAAATTTGCTATTTGAGTAGCTTTAGAAAGTTAAAAAATAATTCCAAATACCAAAAATACATTTAAATAAAATTTACAACTTTAATTTGAAATTAACTAACAGGAACAAAAGTAAACTTTTTTTGTTTATCTTAATTGGATTGTAATTTTTGAATTACATATTTTTAGTTGTTATTAGAATTCAATTTTTCGAGCTAAAGTTAATTATAGTTCTTTAGAATCACTTATATACATGTGATTTAGCTAACGGGTATTTGAACAAAATATGACGTTTTCAAATATATACAACTCTTGTATTTAGTTCTGGAGGGGGGACGAGTGGATAAGATTGTTCTTTAGATTATCTGTAATTAGCTATTTCTGTTCCAGAATAATTACTATAAAGCTTTATAAAATAGCTTAGTCGCATAAAATATTTGTACCTAAATGGATTCTTTACTATTTACGATCTAAACTAGTCAAAAAAATGGATTTTTAAAAAGTTGAAGGTAAAGCATAAACACGATCAATAAAATTGGTGGAAAGTTGAAGTTATTGTTGTATCGAGCCCAATTCCAATTGTTTTAGAAAACTTTTTTTGATGGGTGAATCCGAAGAAGATAGAAACTTAGTCACTTTGAAAGGGGAACTTACACTTACACCAGAATTCGAAGAAGTTGTAATTGAGCCTGGTATAGAAACTGGAAATATTGAAACTGCGGATATCACTGCTATTAACACGAGTCAAGGTAATTTTAACCGTCCTTTTTCTATTACTATGCTAAACTTTATTAAAGTTTAAAACTTGAAACAAAACTTTGCATTAACGAATCGCTACATTAGACTCTAAAGAATCCGAAATGAAGTTAAAAGGGAGGCGAAAGAACTCAAACCTTCCGTTAATCGAAAATAATATAACTGACTCATCAGCTACCAACTCAGCAACCAATTTAACTACAATTCAAAGCTATGGTGGTATCTCAACTAACTTTATTAACGTAACCAATACTACTGAAAATCGAAATTATGATTATGAGGACGATACTAATTATACAGCTATCGACTCCTATAAACATCAAACTTTCCCCCCTTCATCGCCAACTAGTAAAGGAAAGCGAGGCTCAACCAAGGATCCCTACTCTTACGACCCTCTTAGTCGTAACGATAGTGATAATGATTCGATCTACAAGAATGGAAAAGATAGCCAATTTGCTCAAGAGATTCCTAAGCTAAGGCGACCACCCACCAGCCAGAAGATCAGTATGCATGGCGGTGGTGGAGATGAACTAGATATTGAATTTGAAGGATTTGTAGAGAATAGATTTGGCGGTTTTTTGTTCCGCATTGCTGAACTTTTAACAGCTGGTATTATATTTTTGCTAGGACGTTGGATACCGTCATTTAGAGCTAGATTTTCACTGTTGAGTAGCAGCTTAGCTAAAGCTACCTACATCAAAGTGAAGAATCAGTTTGATGAAACAGAATATTTGAAGGTGGAGGAACTAATATTTGATGGGCCTTATAGGCTGCTTTTTTCTCCTTACGAACCAACCGGTAATGTTATTGATGACCTCACTACCTTCAATGAAAAAGTATATTTTTATTATATTACAAATAAACTAATACATTAGGTATTTCTACCATATGCAGATACTGTTCTAAATAAAATCCGACTGTTCAAATATCGTTACCATACGCTGCTATTGGATCCAGCATCTGGGCTTTTCCACCAACTCAGGTAAGCTTTAAAAGTATAATTAACCTAAATTTATGTGTAGTGAATGGACTGATGAACGTTGGGCCAACCCATCTCTGTATCACTCCGGTTTAGACAGTAAAATGCTTCAAGAACGTCAAGTCATTTTCGATAAAAATGAAATTGAAATCAAGGTGAAGACCATCCCCCAACTTTTAGTCGCAGAAGTGCTGCATCCCTTCTATATCTTTCAGGTATTTTCTATCGTCTTGTGGTGTTTCGAAGAATATTACATCTACGCTGCTAGTATCTTTATCATATCTGGGTTTTCTATTGTCTCCACTTTAATCCAAACCCGTAATAACTGGCGTCAAATAAAAGAGATGGTACATTACAGTGCAGACGTACGTGTATACCGTCAGAAACGTTGGGTGACTATTCCATCTTACGATATGGTTCCTGGTGATTTGTATGAAGTTTCAGATCCAACTTTCACCACCTTCCCTTGTGACTCCGTATTGTTACAGGGTGACTGTATTGTAGGTGAAGGTATGTTGACCGGTGAGAGTATACCAGTATCGAAGACCGCTTTCACCGATTTCTCAAGGATCGAAGAACTTAACGCAGGTATGAATGGGAGTATTAACCAACTCGATCATCACTTTACCAAATCTATCTTGTTCTGTGGTACTCAAGTCATTAGAGTAAGAGGTGGTTCTATTCCAGCCGATGTACACCCGGAACGGGAGCGTGACCGTCGTTCAGTAGCTCTAGTCTTACGTACCGGGTTCTCCAGTTTTAAAGGTTCCTTGATCCGCTCGATCCTTTTTCCTCGACCCAATTTCTTTAAATTCTATCGAGACTCATTTTACTTTATCGGTGTTATGGCTGTTATCGGACTGATTGGTTTCGTTTTAACCGTCATCAAGTTGAAAAGTTTAGGCTTGCAGACTTACCTTATCGTCATCCGTGCTTTGGATCTGATCACAATCGTCGTACCACCCGCTTTACCAGCCACCATGACAGTAGGTATGGTGTTCGCTCTATCACGTCTTAAGCAAGCTGGTGTTTACTGCATTGCCCCATCGCGTATTAATGTTGGGGGTAAAATCGATATCACCGTGTTTGATAAGACCGGTACTTTGACTGAAGAAGGTTTAGACGTCCTTGGCGCTCAAATTACTACCGATAGTACTTTTAGTGAGCTACAAGAAGATATTCTCTTGTTACCTGATCACTTTTCCGGTGGTTTATCTTTAAAGCACTGTCTAGCTACTTGTCACTCGATTAAATTAGTTGATGGCGAGCTTCTGGGTGACCCGCTAGATCTAAAGATGTTTGAAGCTACACAGTGGACTTTGGAAGAGGGCGGTGCTACCCACTCTAGTACCCCAAGTGCTGACACCCGTGGTGGATCTGTGCAACTTATCCCCTCGATGGTGCGTCCACCTGGTCAGTCACGTTTGTCGGTCGATGAAATTATTGGAGCAGCTGGGCAAAAAGTCGACGAACTAGGTTTCCTGGAGTTGGCTATTCTAAGATCATTTGAGTTCGTACCCGCTTTACGTCGTATGTCGGTCGTTGTTAAGAGATTTCGTTCCGAAACCACCGAAGTTTACGTCAAAGGAGCACCTGAAATTATAGCCGGACTATGTGATCCATCAACCATTCCTTCTGACTACGTCGATCGACTCCACTTCTACACTATGTCAGGGTACCGTGTTATCGCTTGTGCCGGTAAGTCGGTCAATAACCTATCTTGGGTCAAGGTCCAGAAAGCTGAACGGGTGGACATCGAAAGTGGTTTGTCGTTCCTTGGATTTATAATTTTTGAAAACAAGCTCAAGCCTGGTACCATGCCGGCTATTGAAATTTTGAAGAAAGCGAATATCAACCAGCTCATGTGCACCGGTGACAACCATCTTACTGCCATTTCGGTAGCTAGGGAATGTGGTATGCTTGATGCTGAAGCCATCGTGTTCGCTCCTAAGCTTGAGGGTGGTAGAGTAATTTGGCCATCAGTGAATCATCTGGAGATTTTAGGAAGCCAACATCAACTTCTTTACCTGAACGAGACTACCTTAGGGTTACCTACTCCCTTCAGCAACCACAAATATGAGATAGTGCTGACCGGTGAAACCTTTAGAACTTTAGTTGATGACGGTAACTACAACCTCATCAACCGTATGTTAGTCAAGGCTAAGGTCTACGCCCGTATGGCTCCTGACGATAAGCAAGAATTGGTTGAACTGTTAAAGGGTATCGACCATACCGTAGCGTTCTGTGGTGACGGTGCTAACGACTGTGGTGCTCTGAGGGCGGCTGATGTTGGTATCAGTTTAAGTGACGCGGAAGCTTCGGTAGCTGCCCCCTTCACCTCACGCACTGCCGATATTAGTTGTGTGCCCTACCTCATCCGTGAAGGCCGTACCGCTTTGGTGACTTCCTTCGCCTGTTTCAAGTATATGGGTCTGTACTCCATCATCCAATTTTCCACCATTATTATTTTGTACGAGTACGGTTCCAACCTGGGTGACTACCAGTTTTTACTGTTCGATCTGTTCCTCATCATGCCCTTAGCGGTTGCTATGGGGTATACCATGCCTCATGACAAACTCTATCATAAACCACCCACCGCAAGTCTAGTTTCCGGTCGTATGCTGGTCTCGTTCATTGGCCAGTGCGGTCTGCAACTTATCTTCCAGATCGGTACCTTCATGTACCTGATTAGCCAGGATTGGTTTGAGGAGCCGGAGTACAATCCCGACGAGAAGAACATTAACAATATGGTCAACACAACTCTGTTCCTTCTCTCGTCCTACCTCTACATGTGGGGTGCATTGGTGTTCTCGGTCGGGTACCCTTATCGTAAATCACTCTACACCAACTATCACTTCGTGGGCACCTTACTCGTACTTTTTGCTTACCTACTGTGGCAAAACCTAGGCCCAGCCCAGTGGATTTCCGATCTTATGGAGTTGGTCGAGATCCCTACTCAGTTCCGATGCGTCATCCTAGGCTTAGCAGCTGCCCACCTAGCCTCCGCCTACCTTTACGAGCGGTATCTGGTGACACCCGTAGCCTACTGTCTCAAACTCTTAAAACATATCCTCTTCTTACCCTACAACTACGTTACCGGACAAGGTGCTATTAAGCTACATGGGTTCGATGAAAATAAGACCAAGAAATTCAAAGCAGTGGCTAACACTATGAAATACGAATCGATCAATACTGCTTAGAACCCTATATAGAGATCAATTTTCTTTTCCAGTTTTTAAAGTTAATTAAACTAATCTATCTCTTTTTTTGAATTGCTAACTTCTTACCTCAATAAAAAAAATGTAATTCAATACAGCAATCACTCTTTTTTGTATTGTCTAACTTTTAAATATTAAATCTTGCTGGATGCATTCAAAATTTTGAAGCCAGCTTTAACCGTATCAATCTTTTGTGGTTAAATTAAGTTTGTACATCTAGTTTTCATCATTTACTTAAAAACTTAAAAGACCTAAAAGCTTAATAAGCAAATTTAATTGCTTTACAAACTAAAAAGCAGCTATATATTTCTTGAATATCAACTACAAAATTTTCTATCAGTAAAATTCAAAATGCCTTAAAACCTGGCTTTCAAACCCAAACATAACCCCAGTTCGGTTTTAACACTTCCGCAGTTGTCACCTTAAAAGTCTAAGTGAAGCACTACGCCTGCTTTTTCGTAAATATTAATAAAATCTTATTTATTTTTACTTCTTTCCAAACTTTTATTATCTTTAAACTAATTATATAGTGGTAAAAATTATATTAGTCATTACTTTTTAAAAATATTGCTACTCAAGAAGACAACAATATGAAAGTTTAAAACTTTATTAAAACATATATTATTGGAGGTTTCAATATAAATTGCAGCTCTTTATTTAATCTGTAATTTAGGTTATTATTATTTAAAATTGCATAAGGTTTAGTTTTCTTACTATTGCTATATATTTACCAAATTATACTTTTTAAATAGTTCACTTGGCCTAAAAGCTTAACTATTTTTTTAGCTAATTAATCTATTTTTCTAAGTTTAATTTTTTATTAATAATAGTTATAATATAGTTTATTAAATTATAATTTTATTTTTTATTTTTAAGTTTTTAAAAATCTAACAAGTTTTTTTAATAAGCATTTTTAAATAAATCTTTATTAAAAAATATATTTTTATTAAATATAATAATAATATAAATTAGTAGCTTTTAATCTTATAACTAGTAAATTTATATTATTATATTATTATTGTTTTGAATTTTGATTATTTTATATACATTATATTTTAAAAGTTTTAATATACTAAAAAATAAAAGTTAAAAATTAAAAATTACTTTATAATTAGTCTTTTATATTAAATATTATTATTTTAATTAATAATCTAAACTTATAAAAATTATTGCTTATTTTTTATAATATTAATATTTTAAGCATTTATTATTTATTATTTATTATTTATTAAAATATTAAAGTAATATATAAAATTTCAATAAAAAATGCAAAAAATAAAATTATTTTATATAAATATAATTAAAAAAATTCTAAGTTATTTATATATATATTATTTTTAACTAGCTTAAATAATATATATAATAAAACCAAGTTTTTGAGAAAATTTTTATTATTAATAACTCTTATATTATAGTTAATATACTATAAGTAATATATTTAAAAAATAATTAGTTTATTATTTTTAATAAATTAAAAGGCTAAAAAACAATATTTAATATAATAAAGGCAATTTAAAACTTAAATATTTCTAAATATTATAATATATAAAGTAGTTAATTAAATTAGAAATTTTTTTCTAGTTTAAAAATTTTATTTTATTATATAAAAGTAGTTTTAACTAAAATATAATATTTATAAAATATATAGCAAATTTGTAATTAATAGTATAAATATAATTTTAAACTATAATCTATATTATACTTCTAAATAAATTAAAGCTAATTATTTAAAATAAAAAGGTAGTAAATAAATATTACTATAAAAATGCTAGAAAAAAAAATTATTAAAAGTTTATTTATATTTAGTAATAAAATATTGGAAATAGTTAATTAAACTAGTTAAATATACTAGCTAAATATTATTTAAAAAAAAGAAAATATTATAAAAAAAGAAAAAGTTATAAAAAAAATTAAAATATTATAAAAATATTTAAAACAAAAAACTTTATATATTAAAAGTAGCTATTATATTTAAAAAAAATAAAAATAAAAATAAGTTTATTATTATTATTTTATTTTTAACTAGTAAAACTTTACTTTACTATATATATATAAATAAGAAAAAAATAAATTTAAATAAAGTAGTATATTTTTTATATTATAAAAAATAATAAATATTAGTAACTTAAATAATAAAATAAATATAAATAAAAAGATCAATAGCTAAAACTATATATATAATAAAAAGAATATAAAATATATTATTAAAAAAATAACTATAATTATAAAAAAAAAAATTAATATAGTTAAAAATAAGCTATTTAAAAAATATAATAAGCTAAATATTTAATATTAAAGTTTTAAAAAAATTTAACATAATTTAAAATTTTATTATATTTAAATTAGACTTTTATTATTTAATTTTAATTAAATTTATTATTTAAATTAATAAAAACTAAAAAAAAAGAAATATATATAAAGATATAAGTAAATAAATAAAGGTAGAATAAAAACTTTATTATTAAAAAGTATAATTAAGTATAATTAAAGTAGTAAAACTAAAAAAAATACTTTTTTAATTTATTAAAGTTAAAAGTAAAATAAGTAAAATAGAATTAAGCTAATTTTTTAATTTTATATTTAAAATAATTAGTTAATATAATAAAGTTAAAGTAAAATATATTTTTATTTATATTATAGTAAAAAATATTAAAATAAAAAAATCTTTTATTAATAAATATTAATTTTTATATTAAGTTTAAAACTACTAAAATAATTTTATTTTTATTTTTTAAAGTTTAATATTTTTACTTATATATTAACTAAAGCTAATTTATTAATTAATAGTATTTTATCTATACTTTAATATATATATTTAAATTTATATTAATAAAGTAAAGTATTAGTTAAAAGTATATTATAATAAATATAAAATTAGCTACTTTTAAAAGTAGCTAAATTTAATATTTTTTTAAATAAGCTAATAAAAATAGCTAAATAATTATATATAATATATATTAAAAAGCTGCTAAATTTTAGTATAATTTACTAAATATTATAAATAAAGCTTTTAATATATTAAATATCTTTTATATTTTTAAATTAATATAAGCTATAAAAAACTATATAATTAATATTTATAGCTAGTAGTTATAAGTATTTATAAATTTAATTAACTTAATATATATTTATTTTATTTTTGCAGCTATACTATAAAAATTTTATATTTATTAAATTTAACTTTATTTTTATAGTAATATACTTTAAAGTTAAATAAATAATAGCTAAAAATATATCTAATTTTACTATTTTTGTAATATTAAGTTAAAGGTAGTAATAGTAGTTAATTTTACTAATAGAAAAATTTGGTTTAAATATAGTAAATACTTATATAATTAACTAAATTTAGATCTAATCATTTATATATTAAATAAATAAAGTAGTTTATATAGGATAAAAATAAAAGATAAAATAAATAATCTATAATTTTAGGTAAAAGTTCTAATATCTTAGTAAAAAACTCTAATATAAAGTTAATAAAGCTAATAAAATCAAATTAATAATAAGTTATTTATTAAATATAGTTATAATTAAAATATTAAGCAAAGCTTTAATTTTGCTTTTTAGTTTTCTTTATATACTTTTTATTAATTATTATGTATTTATTAATTATACTATATTTTTACTACATTTTATTTTTTAAGCTATATAATAAGATAGTTAAATTACTTTAATTTAGATTTTATATATATATATTGATATATATATGGTAAGTTTTAAATTATATCTAAATTGATAATTTTAAAATAAAATAAAAAGAGTTATAATAAATAGTTTTTAGTTATCTTTAAGATAAACTAAATTATATATTAAACCTAAGTAATAAATAAACTATATTTTTATTAACCAGTTTTATTTTAAGTTCATTTTCTATACCTTTCTTTTCTTTTAATAGATAAATTTCAACATTAATAACAACTAAAATTTTTGTTTAATCTAACTTTTTATTACAATTTTAAAGTTTAAGTTTAGTTACTAACAAGTTGTAACCAACTATTTAAAAATTATTAAAAGTTAAAAGAATCAATTATTTATTAAATAGTTATTAAGTATATTATAAAAGTAATCTGAAAATTTTTGGGAATTTAATTTTTAAAAATGTACTATTTTAAAAATAGTTAAGCTACAAAATTTGTTTTAAATTTCTTAAATCAATTAAAAACTTTAAATAATTGTCTTAGATATACGTTGATAGAACAATCAAACACTATTTACTTTATAAAATCAAAAAGGTATAAGCCTAATATTACCACATAAATCCTTAAGCAAAAAAAAGGTATTTAATAACACTTAAACCTTATTAAAAAATCTAGCGACATTAGTTTTGAGGTTATCCGCGTTGACAGTAGGAGTACTAGCCTTAGTTTCAGGGAATACTCTGTATAGGAAATAGGAAGAGGCACCTAACCAGATGGCAAATATGAAAAAAACGGAGCCAGGCTGGGAGGCGGGGAACAACTGCTTGACAGGTAGGAACATAGTAGCTACTAGGCAGTTCAAAGCTAAGTTAGTGGTAAGTGCGATGGAAGAGGCGGCGGCGATCGCTTTTGAATCGAATAACTCGGTAGCTAACACAAAGGGTAAGGGACCAGTACCGATAGAGAAGGATCCGATAGATAAGAAGAGAGCTAAAGCCGAAACTAGGGCAAGATTTAAGTTGATGGAGAATGCTAAAAGCGCCGAGAATGTACCCATCAAAGCGGTGGAGAGAATAAGTAGTTTTCGTCGACCCCAATTATCTACAAAGTTGGCTGTACCTACAGTGACTAAAAATTGTACTACGTTGATAAGTACGGTCACGATGTTGGCCTTGTCTCCGAAATTAGTTTTAAGGATCTCAGTAGAGTAATACATAACAGCACTGATTCCGGACATCTGCTGAGTCAAATGAATGAACATGATGAACAGTAGTGGTGTACGGTGCGCTTGTGACTGGAATAAGCCTGCAATACTGTATGAACTCTGATCACCTTCAGTATGAACAGAAGATGGTGGTGGTGAATTAGTACCATATTCAACTGCATTGGGGCTTGAAGGAGTTTTCTTAATACCTAGCTCAGTGAGCTCATCATCAACCTCCAAACTTTGCCTCAAGAATCGTAAACTTTCTTCTGCTTGACGGTAGCCACCAGTCTTGTTAATTAAAAATACAGGTGTTTCTGGGTAGTAAGTGAATCCAGCAAGTTGTAAGAAAGATACAAATAGACCAACGGCTAAGATGTAGCGCCAGGTGGTAATGGTCGAGTAAATCAACCCTATGAATTGAGAAGTGAGGATACCGAATACGATGGACAGCTGGTTAAAAATACCAATGGAGCCACGCAAAGGAGCAGGTGCTACTTCGGATAAATATACGGGTACGATAACTAAAGCAATACCACCGGCAATACCTACCAAAACTCTACCGAAAAGCATAGAATAAAAATCAACAGTTAAAGTCATTATCAAAGAACCTAAAACTAGAAACAAATTATTCCAAACTAAGCTACCTTTTCTACCAAACTTATCCATAAGACTACCCGCAAACAGCGAACCCAAAATACCACCCAACGGAAACACACTGGTGACTAAAGAGAATTCAAACTCGGTTAAGCTTACGCAAGAAGGTAAGTTGGAGAACCATCCTGCATTTAAAGTTGCAGTACTATTGGGTATGTAACAGTGTGTAAATATATCTTTAGGGTTATTTAACTCACCGGTATGGTACCCAAATTGGAAAGCTGATAAGCAGGCGATTAAAGCTGCTCCTAACAAGTTAGCAGTAAACTTGTTGTTGTTGTTGTTGTTGGTTGTTATAAAGGAAACTCCTGAGGATTGCTCTATATCATCTGCAAACGATACGTACGCGCCATTATTGTTTAAATTGTTACTGCTATTACCTTCATTCTGGTCGGGTATAGGTTGATAACTCATTTTTATAAAAAGGTTTAGTTTATCAGGATCTAGTTTATTTGTAGTTTTAAACACTATTAACTTTTATCCATTTTATGCAACTTATAATCCGAGTCGACTAATTGTTATTTTCTATTGTTATTTGCAGTTTTATTTGCTGGTAAATTTGATAATCAATTACCCCAGATTAGTTATATTGGTTGGAAAACCAATTGATTTTAGGCTCTTTCATCAAAACTACCTTAGATTTTGTAGATAAGGAAAGAAATTGAGTTTTTGATATAATAAAATTTAACAAAAAGTACAACAAACCGATTTCAATTAAATATAAATCAGCAATTTAAAAATAATTGATTTATATTTAAACTACAAACTTTCTTATTTAAAGATTGAAACCTTACAAAAATACTTTTAATTAAAAAATAGTAATTATTTTTATGCTTAATTTTTATTTTGAAAAGTTAAATTTGGCTTAATTGGGTTAAATTGCAATGCTAAAGTTGCAAAATTTTATGGAATGGTTTTGATAAAAAAAATGAAAATCCAGCTGCTTTTCCCCAGGTATGTAGAGGAGGGATAATGATGGTCTTGGTTATTGTTTATAACTAAATTTATGCTTCTACACCATATTATAGACCAACTAATATAAACTCTTTTATTAAAAGATATATTAAATTACTTCTGGTATTTATTACATTTATATGGCCGTATATTTTTGACTTGCAGCACTCACTATTAGAGGTATCGATTTATAGGATGTGAAAAAATAACTATTATAATATTTTTTCCTAAATAAAATTATTAAAAATCTTTGAATTAAATATCAAAACTTCTGTTTATTACGTAAAAATTATCATTCTGCAAATCGGCATCTAATAGCAGTAATTTAACATCAAAAACAAACACTTATATCATGACATAAAAATAAAGTTAGAAACAGTGGTACAAAACATTAGATTGTAAAAATTGAAATATTAGCTTTTTAAGCTTTAATTAAAACAATATCTGTAGTGGATATGTAATTTATGGCTAAAAACTATTTTTAATTCATATGTGACATTACATTTGTATTTGCAATAGAGCAGAATTATATTAATCATAAACTTAAATTTTCATAATCTTTCAATTAAAATTTATCCGAATTTAATTGTCAAACAAACATTAATATACCGCGATATTTTTTCTGCAAAATAGTATAACCTTAACTAAAGTTTTCCAGCAAATCTAAAAAAACTCCTAAAATTTCATATTAGTTTTCGAAAAGGATGCGTCAAACTGTGAAAAGTTTACTACGATCAAAAAACTTAACAAGAATAAATATTGATATAAAGATGGATACAAGGGTAGAGGAATTGAAAACTAATTTTGATGTCGTTAGAAAAAATATAGACAGCTTAACAGAGAAACCAAACCAGGTAACTAGCTTAAAAATGCTTCTTTTTTTTAAATTTATAAATTTGAGGTAGACGAGGTTGGTTGCAGTTAGTAAATATAAACCGGTAGAAGATTTGAAAATCGCTTATGATTTAAGACAAAGGGTATTTGGAGAAAGTTACGTAAGTTTTATGTTTATAAATACAATTTTATATTAAAAGAATTGTTAAAAATTTAGGTACAAGAATTAGTAGATAAGAGTGGAAAGGTAACCAAATAAATATTTCAAACCCTAAAATCGAATATTTAATATTAATTCATTTAGTTGCCTAAGGACGTACTATGGCATTTTATAGGTAGCTTACAGACGAATAAATGTAAAACTTTAGCAGGTAGTGTACATACATCTATACTTTTACTACCATATTTCTAACTCATTTTTAAAAGCAATACCCAACCTATCCACTGTAGAAACCTTAGAAAGCATGAAGAAAGCAGAGATTTTAAATAGAATAAGGGTAGAAAAGGAGCTCCCCAAATTGAACGTATTTTTACAAGTGAACACCAGTAATGAAGATAGTAAATTTATAGCTTATAGTATATACTTACTTTTATGATGGCAGATAAATCGGGTATACCGGTAGATAAAGAAGGGTGTAGTCCCCAGCTAAAAGAAGTAGCTCAGTACATCCAAGAAAGCTGCCCAAAGTTAAATTTATTAGGATTGATGACTATAGGTTCTTTTGAACATTCTTCAAATGAAGGTGAAAATCTCGATTTTGAAGTATATTTTCTTTTGTTGATAAATTTATTAATTATTTAGTTACTTTTGAAAACTAGGGGATGGTTACAATCCGAATTAAATCTCGAAATCTTAGAGTTAAGTATGGGGATGTCTATGGATTACGAATTAGCTATCAAAAAAGGTTCAACCAACGTCAGAGTTGGCTCCAATCTATTTGGATCGAGGAATTAACTATATTGTTAGAATATAGTAAATGTTTTTGTTTTTTCAATCTTTAAATTTGCGTTATATTCTTGTAAATTTTGTGGTGTACTGAATTTTAAATTTAGTAAATTAAAAATAAAGCTGATAAAACCTGTAATTAACTAAATATTTTAATCAAGAACTAAAAAAGGTTAATTATATGTATATAGACAAGCTGATGCTTCCAAATAAAGTAAATTCCAGCCGAGGAAATAGTAAAGGGCATTTTTTTAAATGGAGATTAAATTTCTTGATGTATTGTAAGATGGCTTGGATTATTCGATAGGCTGCGTATAGTTGGATGGGAAGATACCGCGCGTAGTGGCACCGGTGGTATGGTCTACGAACTCACCCTCCCACCACCCATCGTCGTAGGTACTCAAGACAGCTATGACCTGCCCTTGCTGGATACTCATTTCTTGCTCCATCTCACGCATGTAATCGTAGAGCACGCGCACTAATGAAGTTAGCTAAAATTAATAAAATATAATTACCAAAGAAGAGAGGTCGCACAGGTGCAGTCATCTGCTGGGGTATGCTTGGTGCACTCGGTGTAGTTTTTTGAAATGCCGGTACAAGTACCGAGCTACGGTCAGGTCCAGTCCCAACCAAATTTGTCGTCTGTGAAGCTATCGAGTTGCTACGGCTGGGATTGTTAAGAGTGATGTCCTGTGTTAAACTCTTCTCATAATTAGCTCTTTCCTCCGCTTCGATTTCTTCGTAGTAGTTAACTAAAGAAGAAGACGAGTTTCCGCCTAGCTTACCTTCACTAGTAGGTGAAGTAACCAGCTGTGGTGTTGATGCAGATCCTACCGATATTTTCCCCAATGGACCGTTGGATTTGATATCGGGCAATGGGCTAGGTTCGTCGTAACTTTCTGATCTGTTGAGATGGGAAGCGGAGTTTTTGCGGTCCAGCTTTGACTTAGCAGTTTCAGCCAAGGAGTGTGAACTACCAAAAAGTGAAGAAGCGGAACTAAAGCTAGTCGGACGGTTGAAAGCCTTTTTTAAAAAAGAAGCTGGGCCGGATCTAGTAAATGCGTTTGTACTCGTACTTGAATGGCTTTCAATGGGAGCATCGAGTTTAGGAATTTCACATATAGGTGATCCGTCCACTTCATAATCAGGGTCGAAACCAGTCCCACGCTCATTAATAAAAACTTGGATTTCGTCACTTGGGTGCACATTTTGCAAGGCAGTTCGGATTTTTTCACAAGACTGAAAGTATTTAGTTTGAAATTTTAAATAAGATTTACTTCATCATCTTTAACGCATACAGTTGCGACCAAGTTAGTGAATTCCCAGCATAATTTTTTCAAAAAGGCTAATCGTTCTTCTTCAAGTTCTTGGAAAGCCTAAAAACATTTAGAATTTATAAAAAAATTATAAGGTATAAATTTTGAAAAATTGCGAAAATAAAGTAATTCGGATACCTACTCTGCATGAAACTCTCCAGTCATGTTGCCAAATTCTAGTAGCCTCTTCTAATTCGGCTGAAAGTTGAGTATACTCTTGCTCCAATGTTTTAAGTCGCTGCTGCCTCTGCTGTACCTAATTTTCTTTTAAATTTAATTTATAATAAGATAGATACCTTTTCAATATTTATAGATGGGTCTGAACTTGCTGAAGCTTTGGATTTCTCACTTAAATATTTTTCTTTGACCTGAATCCATCTTTATTAAAAAGGTAAGATTTAAAATTTACTTTTAAGAGATTGGCGTGTTTAATGGATTTGCTTTTAGACGATTTTTCAATGATAGCAGCTTGCTTAAATAAAGGTAAATATAAGATTATAGGATTAAATATAATACCGCTTTACGGCGCTCACGTTGTCCTGATACAAAGTTCTGTAAACTATTTTCAAGTTCAGTACGGATACTTTGACTTAATTCCATATGAGCGTTAGCTGTAGATTCAAATTCACTACGAAGCCGTGAAAGAGATTTTTGAAACATACTTTTAAAATTTTAACTAAATTTCGATTAAAGTTGTACTTACCCACTTTCATCTTTACTTAAATCGGTTTTTGCTATCTTGAGTAGCTTTTTAGAATACTCTTCTTCCAAAGCAGCTCTGAAGAAAACAAATTTAGCTAAAAACAATCATTTTAAATTAAATACCTAGCCGAAAACATGGTTTTCAATTCGTTACAAGTTTGTTTAGCTTTCCGCATTTTATTCATAAGTGCTTCAACTCCCCTATCATCTTTGCCCTATAAATGTAGAATAAGGATTTAAAAAACATGGAATAAAAATTAGGTGTACCCAAAACGAGTTCTCAAAACTCCTAATTTGGTTATCGTTTCTCGCTACAGCTGTATCCGCCATCGTTCTATGTTGGTTTATTTAATAAAAGTGAAAGTTAGGAAAGGTAATTTCTAATTTTATATGAACCTAAATCAGATGTTTTCAATTATACCATTTATTTAATAGTACTATTGCAATAAATCGGATTTATTAAAGCTATTAGTTACCCAATAAAAATTTCCATTAAATTTATCTTTGGCTGCTAAACACTATTTTTCCTTGTAGCTCAGTTTTTTTAAATTTTGGCTGCTTGGGAGCCTTACAAAAGTTGGTCAAGTAATTGGACAAGGCGTATGTTGTAGATAAAGTATGTTTTAATAAGGTCAAACCTTAACTATAAATCTATCTTGGCATACTTATACATTAATTATTTATAGATTTTATAAACTTGGTATATTTTTTATCAAAACAAATCAAGTTAAAAAATTAAATTATAAGAGTATATCAATTTATAATCTGTAAAGCTATTTAATTAAAGCTTATAAAACAATTTAAAACTTTATTAGACAGTTATAATGTATTCTTTCTTAAACCTAGTTAGAGGTATGGTAGGCAACTTTACTCTTAGTTTTGCATTTAGATAGCTTAATTGAAGTAGAAGTAGGGTAAGAGTGATTTTGACTATCGGTGTTAGTAGGTGTGATTCCCGAAGTGGATTGGGAACTTACGCCAGTAGAGGTTACCGAGGTGATCGATTGGCTTATGTCAGTCTGAGAAACAGTGTTGGTAACTGAAGTACTAATAACCGATTGAGAGGGAATTTCAGTAGGTTGAGTACCCTTCTTGATCCTACCGTCCAATTTAGGGGTAACTGGCGTGTTAGCTTTGATGAAATCCATGATGATAGTATCCAAAGTATCTAATACGGAGAAATTAGGGATGGGAGTGATCAAGTTATCTCCACCGTTAGCCAAAAAATCGAGAGTAGTAGCGGTGTAAGTCTTAGTCAAATCTAACTTTTTAAATTGGTTGGTAGATTTATCGAAAACTTCAACCGATACAATTCTAGATCCTACCGCAGCGTTATCGTCATATACAAAACGCATACCAGCGATTTGGATAAACGAGGTGACGGGACGATTGTTAATCTGATTGACTTTAGATATGATGCCTTCCAACATAACTTGTATCTGCTTACCAGTTAATTCGATGTCGGTAATGGCGTTACCGAAGGGTGATACAGTGATCACGTCTCCAACGGTGACAGGTCCTTTGCCAATGGCGGCACGGATACCACCGGCATTGATGAAAGCCAAATCAGATTTAGGGCGCTTAGCCAGCATTATATCAGATACGAAATCACCCAAGAAACACTCCTCAAACTGACAATTGCTCTGAATGAAATCGCCCGAAGCTTCGCCTAATACAACTTTACCGTAATCGTCGAAAGGCTGGCGCCACTTCTTCACTTGGTCTACGGTAGTGGTATCCTTTACGATGACTTCGTTCATCTCTATAGGAGCACCGTCAATTACGCTAAGGTAACCGGTGTTGTCGAATTTGATATCGATGTGTCCTAAGTAACGTCCCCAGCAGTAGGCTTGTACTACAAATGCGTCCTTGCCATCTAAATTCTTAACTGCAGTAGGGTATAGACCACCGGAGGTGGGTGCACCGGTAGAGTTAGAAACCTCTTTAGGGGCGAGGTAGGTATGGGAATGACCACCTACGATTAAAGACAAGCCTCTAGTCTTGGAAGCCAATTCCATATCCTCCATATAACCGTTGTGGGACACAGCAATGATACGCTCATAACCTAATTTTTTAATTTGGTCGATGGTGTTCTGCACTGCTACAATTGGATCCAAAACCTGAATGTTCTTACCTAAATTAGAGATAGAGGGTGCGGTATAAGTGATGTAACCGATAACGGCTACCTTGTGTTGTGGGAACAATTGGTAAGGGTGGACTAACCCGTTGAGGAAGGGATCTTTAGAAACATCGATGTTTGAGGACACAACCGGGAAGTTGAAATTTTTAATTACTCTAGCTACGTTCTCAGGACCGTTGTCAAACTCGTGATTACCCAAAGTCATCATATCGTACTTCAACATATTCATGACCTCCCAAGTGATATTACCCTTATAGTAGGTATAGAACAAAGTACCTTGGAACTGATCTCCAGCATCTACTAATAGATTTTTGGGATGTTTAGCACGGAGTTGGTCGATAACTGTTTTAAGACGTGCTACACCACCATAACACTGTTTGTTAGTAATCTGAGCTGCAGTACAGTCGGTACCGTACTTGTTATTCTCGTCGTAATGGGAGTGAATATCATTAGTATGTAAGATTGTCAAGTCGTAGTCTACGTCATCGAAATCGCCTCTACGTACCAACACAGCACCTTGAATCAAAGCTGGTAAAATTAGAGATACTAGCTTTATTAATTTCATACCGTTTCTATATTTTATTGATCTAAACTTGTGCTAAACTTGAGCTCTGCAACTAACCAAAAAGAAAAGCAACTCTGTTGTTCAGCTTCGCAAATCGACTTTATAGTGAAGAAAGTTAAGCTTTTATGAGTGAAATAATTTATTTTTTTCCTGATAGTTCGGCTTTCACTCTAATATACATTTCCAATAGCTTTAATTAAATTAATTGTTGACAGGACGTTAGAAAAGTTTTTTATTGGCTTATGTTTAGCAATATAAACAATTCAAAATAATTTTAAATAAAGTGAATAATATACAGTAGTCACAATTTATTTTCGTAAAGGCTTTATTTTCTATTCTAAAAAAATACCTATATCAATAATATCCAAAGTAAGGTTTATAGGTTAAAATTGGATTTTTACTAAATCTTTCATTATGAAACTTCTTAACTAAATTATTATACACGAACAATTAAAAACCCTATTATTTTTAAATCCCTTATTATGCAAATAAATTTGATGGGAAATTGAGCTTTGAGCTAGCTTACACTTTTCACAGTCGATTCTGAAATTACATCTATATTTGGGAAAAAAAAGTTGAATATGTCATTTTTATTTCTTGAAAACCAACGGCTCAAGTGTTAAATTTGTAAAAAATACATTAAGCATGAGACAAACAAAATAGATGCTGCACACTAATTTATTTCTGAGAAATTGATGAGTTGAGACGGAAGAGAGTAAATTAGAAAAGGCAATAACAGGATGCGGCGTGCTTCGTACAGCCACATGGGAAATCGAACTTGTTTCTCATGGCTGGATAGCTACATAATTGCTCATGAAGCCAAATCGCCCAGTCAAAACTTTTTATTTATTATTATTATTATCGTTTTTCTTAAAAACTAGTAAGGCTAGTCCAATTGTTTATACATTTATTAAGTAAAATGTGACTAAGAGGTACATTTAAAGGGAGATTAAAACTACAGAAAAGTGTAAAATCTCTGCAAGGAGACGAAAGGGAGGTCGAGTAGAGAACTTCTTATTTTTGACCAAAACCTTTTCATTAGGTTTTGAAGGTTTAATATTATAACTTTTACAATTAAAATCCAGTTAAGCCAAATTTAACTTTTTAAAATAAAAAATAAACATAAAATTAGTTCCTACCTTTTAGCTAAAAGTATTTCTATAAGTTTTCAAGCTTTAAATAAGAAAATTTGTAGAGTAAATCTAAATCAGTTCCTTTAAAATTGTTGATTTGTTTTAATTAAAATCAGTTTGATATATTTTAGGAAAAAATTTATTAATAAAAATGAGAAGTCCAATTGTTTTCCTATGTCCTCACTATGCTGAAATCTACCAACATCTCTGATAGCACAGGATCTTATAGCATAAGCTACTTTCTTTATAATCTATTAGCCTTAGAGCTAGTACTTTATCTTATTAGGCTTATTAAATAGGTTTTAACTATCTTTATAATGCTTTTCAATTTTTATCTTGCTATTTTTAAGTTTTTTTAAAAAGGGGAACATTATCATTTCTTTTAACTACTGGTCTACTTTGTTACTTACTATTGATAAAAAGATTTTATTAAAAATACTTACAGCTTACCTTTAACCTATTACTAACTATCTTTTTTCTAAATATTAATTAGGTTTTATATATAATTAAAATATACTCAAAAATTTTCCATTAGTTTTCAAGTATATAAAAAGCATTTACAACTAAGATAAAGTGTATAACTAAGTTGTTTATAAAAAATTTTTAGCATTTTTTTCCTTTTATACTTACTACCCTTTTGCTATTTTTATTGTAAACTCTTTAATTAATATAAACTTTTACTTTATTTTAGTCTATTTTCTATTAAATAATATTTTTAGTTTATATTAATATTTATTAGAAAAACTCCTTTTTACTACTATTTTATAATTTTATTATCAAATTTTTAATAACAAACATTGCTAACTAATTTTATTATAACTTCTTTTTAATTATATTATTTACTACTAATAATATTTATTTATTTATTTTTAAACAATTTAAGCATTTATACTAAATAGCTTTCTTTTTTTACTTTATTCTTCTTTTTAAACTAAATATAAATTTTTAATATTTTTATATTTTTAACTAAATTTACTATATTTTTTAATTTAAAAATAACAGAATTTTATATTTAAAAATATTTTTTTATAATATTATATATTATAAAAAAGTATATAAACTAATTTTTTATCTTTTTATAAATTTACTATAAAGTTAAGAAAATTTTTAAGTATATTTAAAATTAAATAGTATTTAAATTTTTTAAAATACTAAAAGTAAAGCTTTAATATTATATATAGTATAAAACTATTTTTAATTTAAACTTTAACTTAATTAAAAATATATATAAAATAGTATATAAAAAATTATAAAAATTATAATTTACTTTTTTTAATAAAATTATAATATATATATTTAGTTTTATATAATAAAAGCTATATTAATAATACCAAACTAAAAAACCTTATAAATAATAATAGAAAATATATAACTTTAAATTATATAATTTTAATAAAGTTTTAAAGCTTATAATAAATTACTTAAATATATATAAATAAAGCTTATAAGTAAAAAAATAACTAAATGCTAATAGCATTTTCTATTTTTATATAGTAAAAAAAAGCTATACTATTAATTTTTATATAATAAAATATTTTCTAATTTTAATTATTTATTTATATAGGTTAAATAAAAAATTAGGCTTAAAATACTTTTAAATTATAAACTTTAATTTTTTTTAAAAGTTATTTTTATTTTTATTTTGTATAGTTTATAAATTTTTTATTTTTAATAATAAGCTTTTATATATATGTAAAACTTTATTTTAATTTTTTTTAAAAACTTATAACTACTACTATATTTATTTTTTTATATTATATTTAAAATTTATAATTTTTTAAATAAAATTTACTTTTTTATTAACTTAAAAAAACTTATTATTATAAAATTTCTTGATATATTTAGTAATTATTAAATTTATTTTGCTAAAAATAGGCTTTTTTTAATAATTTTTTTATAAAATATTATTATTTTAATTTTAATTAAGCTATTTATTTTAATATTTTAATTTAAATATCTTTTATGCTTTTTTTAAAAATAATAATTTCTTATTAGTATGTTATTTACTAAAAATTTAAAATAATTTTACTTATTACTTTTTAGCTTATTATTTATTAAAATTTATACTATATTTTTTATTTTTTTTAAATTTTTTTTTTAAATATTTTTATTTTAGCTTTTTACTATTTTTATTAAATTATTTTTATAATTAACTTATTATTTATTTATTAGCATTTTAAATTTTTTATTTAGTTTTTTTTTTATTATATAGTATTTTAGCATTTTAGAAATTAATTTTAGAAATTAATTTTTATTTAGCTTACTATATATTTATATATTAAAAAATAATTTTTACTATTTTATTTCATTTTTAGTCTTTAGTTTTTTTAACTTTTATATATATATTAATTATAAATTATAATATTTTAATTCTAATTAATAAAT
>JAWQFY010000055.1:0-67445 GCA_037055185.1 Capillidium rhysosporum
AGATAAGCAACTTATTAAAATTTAAAATACTAGTATAGATTTAATTTTTTTTTTAAATTAATATTTTATAATATATTTATATTACTAAAATAAAGTTTTTAATATTTTTTTTTAATTTTTAAATAAAATATAAATTAAAATATAATTTATTATAAAAAATTTAAATAATAATTTAAAAAAAGTTTATTTATATTAAAATACTTTTTTATTTATAAGTAAGATTTATAAATATTTAAGTTTATAAATATAAACTTTAATTATTTTATTTAACTTATATAGCTATTTATAAGTTTTTTAAAAAAGATTTAATAGTATTTTTAAAAGTTTGCAGCTTTATAAAGTTAAATATACTTAATATAATTTTATAAACTATTGGTTTTTTTAATATATATAAAAATTAAATTATAATTTTAGTAATCCTTTTTTTTAAATTTTTAAGCATTTTTATTAGACTAAAATTTAAGCTATATATAGTTTTTTAGTATATAAAAATAGCATTTTTTTAATTAATAAAAAATTTTAAAATAAAATCTATTTTTTATAATATAACTATAAAAATATAATTAATAAAGCTATCTTTTCTATATTTTAAATAAAAATTATTATACTTTTGAATTATAGTTTTAAAAATTAACTTTAAAGCTAATAAATTAGTATAATTTATATTTTACTATATTATTAATATTTTTAGCTATAATTTAAATATATTTATTATTTTAATTAAGCTAATATATATAAATTTTATCTTTATAGCTATATTATAAAGATTTTATATTTGCTAAATTTATATTTATTTATATAGCTATACTTTAACACTATACTTAATATTTTTTAAAAGTATTTTAATAACTTATAATAGTATTAAAGTTATATTTTTATATTTTACAAAGTCTAAAATCTATTTAATTTTATTTATACTTAAAAACTTTTCTAGCTATACTTTAAAGCTATTTTTAAAAATATTATAATTTTATAGTTTACTTAATCTAATTAAAATTTATATAAAATATATAGGTTAAAAGTATTTATATATATATATAATATATATGCTCTTTATATTTACTTATTGTAAAATTTAAATATTCAACTCTTTAAAGCTATATTATAAATAATTCTAGCTATATTAACTATATAATTATATTATATAGTAGTATAGTCTTTTAATATATATTTGATTTTTATAATTATTAACTTATTTTATTTTTAAAATTAAAATTAGCTAGCTACTTATTTATTCTAATTATATTAGCTTTTTAAATTTTTAAATATTATTTAAATAATATTTTTTAAAAATTAGAATATTTTATTTTATAATTACTATTAAATATATATATATTAATTTTAATATTTATTTAAATATATATTTTAATATAGCTAAATAATAAATTTTTAAATTTATTTTTACTTAAAAGTTTATTAATTTTATTTTAATATTTTATTTTTTTAAATCTTTTTTAAATAAAATATTAGTTTTTTATATAAATATTTATTTATTTATTTATTTTACTTTAAATAATTTTAGATTTAATTTAAACTTATTTAATAATTAATCTTAATAAGTTACTTAAATTATTATATTAAAATAATAGTATTAACTTTATTAATTTTAATTATTTACTTTTATTTTATAAATTTTAAATAAAAAGCTACTTTAAATATAATTTTTTATTTATTTATATAATTATTTATACTTTTTAATTATAAGCTATTTTTAAAAACTTTATTTTTTATAATTAATAATATTTGAATTTTATACTAGTATAATTTTTATAATAAAAAAGTATAAATAATATATTTTTAGCTTTGCTATTTTTAAAACTTTTTATTAAATATTAAATATATTTTTAGTAAGTTTAATAAAAAAATAAAAATTTAAAATATTATTAGTAATTAGTTTTAAATTATTAAAGCTAAAATAATATTTAATTAAATTTTTTTAATTTTTTTAAAAATTAAGTTTAGTAGCTATAAGTTAAAAATATAATTTTTTAGTAAATATATTTTTTTATAAAATAAAAGTTAAAATAGTTAATAATTTTTTAAAAAAAATTTATAAATATTTTTATATATTTTAATATTTATATTAAAATAGAAAATTTTCAATCTTTTTAATTATTAGTAATAATATTAGTAATTTATATATTATTATTAGTATTAAGCAAAATTTTAAAAAACTAGTTTAGTTATAAAAGGTTTATAACTAAAAAATATATAATGCTAGTAATAGTTAAAAATATAATAATAATAATAATTTTAAATTTTAGAACTTTATTTAGTTTTAGTTTTTATTTATTTTAACAAATTTATAAATTACTTTAAACTTTATAAAAAATTTAACTAATTAAAATTATATAAAATATAAAGTTAAATATTAAAATGATATAAAATAAATACTTTTATTTTTTTATTTAATTAATATATATAGTTTATTTATAAATATATATTTTTTACTAGTTTTTTTTTATTTTATTTATTTATTTTTTATTATTATTATTATTTTAAAATTTTTATAGCATTCTATTACTCAGTGACTTTATAAATTGCTGACTCAATAATTATTTTCATTATTTTTTACCTTTTTTTCTAAGCTTAATTGATTTTCATTACTTTTTTCTTATTTTTAGATAATAAAATTATACAAATTAATTTCAACTTTATATTACAAATATCAATGATTTAATTAAAATTTTGAATAAAAAAATATTCTTTATTTTATTATTTTTACTTAAAAACTTATAAGTTCAGTATTTAAAAACAAGTTTAATACAGCTGCTAGTACTAATCAATAAAGAACTTTATTTTATTAATAAACAACAAATCCTAATAGCTAATAACTTAAATTCCTATAAAATTACTTCAAATATACCAAATCACTTACTAAGCTGACATTGCTACACTATAGTAAGACATTTATATTTATTTTTCATTTTCATTTTATTATTATTACTCTGTTTTGTTAAAAATATAAAGACTATTTAAAATTACAAATGCTCTTATCTCCTTTTATAAATTCTATATATAGAATTTAGTTGCCTTTTTGCTACTAGATAGTTTGCAGTCCTTGCAGCTATTACTATCTATAATTTGGACTACTTACAAATGCATATTAATTTTGCTGCCAAATTTCAGCTAATATTGCTTGTCTATATTGCTTATTAAGTAATCACATTTTTTGCTACTATAATTAATAATAAAATTAATCTTATTTTATTGCCATTTACTAACTTCTTTATACAAATGTTTATATTTATTGCTATTTCTGCATTGTAGTATTTTATACTATACAATATAAAAATTGTCACTAGTGTTATACTAAAGACCAAATGTTATAATTTTACTTTTTTACTTTTTTTATTAAATAATCTTTTTATTTTAATTTTAAAATTATTGAAAATTAAAAATTAAAAATATAATATTTTAAAATTAACTATAAAGTTAATTATATAGCTAATATAAAAATATAAAAATATAATTTAATTATTTTCTAGTTTAGCTTATTATTTTTAGCTTAATATTATATTTTTTTACTATTTTTATTTAATTATTTATATATTTAAAATAGTTTACAACTACTTTATTTTTTTATATTTATTTAAATTAATATTAAAATTTTATTAAAACTTATAGCAAATTAATTATTTATTTAATAAATAATTTAATATTTAACTTAATTTTATTATTATTATTTTATTTATTATTTTTATAAAATTTAAATATTAAAACTTTTTTTTCTTTTATTAATTTTTTTAACTTAGCTAAAAGTTAATTATAATTTTAGTAAAATATAAAAAAACTTATATTTTTTTAATTTTTAATATAAAAACTAAACTTTTTCTAAATTATTAGTTTTTTTTCTATTTTAAAAAATATATTATTACTAATAAAGTAAATAATTTATATAAAATATTTTATTATATTTTGTTAAATAAACTAAAATTATTAAATTTATTTTAAAAATAGTATTAATTTATAATAAAATTATTATTAAATATAAATTAAATATAAATTTTTAATTAAATTAAAATCTAAACTATATTAATTTTTATAATATAAAAATTAAATAAAAATTAAAAAGCTAGTATTTTATATATATATTTAAATTCTAATAGTATTTAAGTTATTATAATAGTAAAAAAGATAATAACTTTATTATGTAGTAGTAAAATAATATATTAAATTAACTTAATAATTTTTTAAACTATTTTTTTTAACTTAAAATAAAACTATTTATATAAACTTATATTTTTATAGTTATATTATAAATATATTATATTTATTAAGCTTATATTTATTTATATAATAAAATTTATAATTTAAAAAAACTTTTATCTTTACTTTTATTTTACCTTTTTTTTTAATACTTTTATTTTTAAAAATATATTTCTTTTTTTTCTAAATAAATATATTACTATTAAGTAAAAAATAAAAGTTTAAGTTTAATAAAAAGTAAATAGCTATACCATTAGTATTAAAAAGTATATATTTAAATACTTTAATTTTGCTTATAACTTTTTTCAATTTAAAATAAATCTAATAAATATTAACTTTATTATATAAATATATAATATTTTTAAAAAGCTTTTTTTTAATTACTTTTTTAAAATAATTATCTTTATAGTTTTAAAAAATTAAGTATAAAACTTTATATTAAAGCTTTATTAAATAACTAAATTATTATTATTTTATAAATTAATATATATATATGTTAAAAATTTTAACTTTTTAATATATTTATTATAGTTTTTTAGCCTGATTCTTTATTTAATAAATTTTTATAACTATTCTAAGCTTTTTATATTTAGCTTTTTCTTAATTTAATTTTATTAATAATAGTTAGTTTATAATATTATTTTTCTACTACTTATTTATTTAATATTACTACTTATTTATTAGCTATTACTTTTTTTATATTAAATATTTATTATATTATTTAAATAAAGCTTTTTTTATTTTTAAAACTTTTTTTAATAGCTTTTTAATATATATTTAATTATAGTAGTTTTAATAATTTTTATCTTAATTTTCTACTTATATATTTATATAATAAGTATATTATAAGTTATTTTATTTTATTTATTTCTTAATTATATAAAAACAGATTTATTAAATTTTTAATATTTAAATATTAGCTTAATATTTTATAACTTATAAAGTAAATTTTATTTACTTGTATTTAAATATATACTAATATATATGTTTTTAAAAAAGTATAATACTTTTAAAAGTAATAGGCTACTAAATTACTTATTTAATTCTTAATTTTTATTTTTTAAATAATATTTAATAAAATATACTAAATATTAACAGCTTTTTAATATATGAAAAATAAATAAATTTATTATTTTTAGCTTAATTTTTATTATTTAGTTTTTAAAATTAAAAATAACTACTTTTAAAAATTGCTGATTACTTATTTATATTTAAATTAATATTTAATATATTAATTATTATTATTCAAAATAAATAAAAACTTTATATTATAAATACTTTCCTTTTTAATTACAATTTAATTATAATTTTTTTAAATTAATAAAGTTTTTTACTATAATAGCTTATTATTTTATTATTTTTCTTTTATTTAAAAATAAACTAAAAAAAAATTAGTATATATTAAATAATAAGGTTTTATTTACATATATAGCATATTTAAATATTTAAACTACTCTACTATAAAAGTTTCTATTAAAATTTAACAATTAGTATATTTTTTAAATTAGACACTTAAATTTATAAAAGTTTCTATTTTTTTAAATGAAAACTTTGTTTTTTTATAGAAATTTTAGCTAAAATTAATTTACTAATCAAATAAAAAATTTAAATTATGTAAATTATATCAGATTGGAAATGGTCAATTTACTTTTTTTAAAGTGAACAAATTAGTTTTTTAATTATAATAAAACTAGTATTTTAATATTTTTAATAGTTTTTAAACTACTAAATCTAAACAATGCTAGAAAAGCCATCAAGTCTCTATAATTTTTTTCATTAGTTAAATAACAGTAATTAAAGTTACTTTATAGATTTAAATACAGTTTGTTAACTATATCCAGCAATATTTAATTTTTTCCAATTTTTGTAAAAATTGGTATAGTAAAACTAGTATTAGCCTGTTTAAACTACAAGAATATTCCAATAAATAGCATGGATAGTATTATAATAATCTTATTTATAAATTTATTTAAAGCTCTTTAGATTAAAGCTATTTTAATAAATGATGTTTTATTATACTCATTTAAATAATATTTTCTATATATATATATATTTATAACAGAAAGAATGTACCTTTAAAATAATACATTAAGACAAATAGGTTTGAACATAATATTAGAAAATAGTTATATCATTATTTAAATTTAATAATCCAAATTAGAATATTAATAGATAAAAACAATTACTTTTATAAAAACCACACTTTTATACAAACTAGATATATCAAATTCAAATTAAAATATAAGATTTAGGATAAGCTACATTAAAACTAAAATTAATAAATTAAAATTACTTCAAATTACGGTATGTACTTTTAATGATTACCAAATTAGTCGAAGAGACCGAAGCCCATGTCTTCATCAGATTCTTCTTTTTCTTCAACTTTTTCTTCGGCCTTAGGGGCATCAGTGGCACCACCAGCAGTAGGGGCAGCACCACCAGCAGCGGGAGCGGCACCAGCTCCGGAACCGACGTTGAAGAGAAGTTCAGATACATCTTTACCTTCTAAAGCCTTAGCGAAGAGAGAAGCCCAGATGGGTTCAATGGTTACATTAGCGGCCTTAGCGATGGTGTTGATTTTATCGGCCTAAAAATTAAAATTAAAAATAATTTAAGTCAATAATTTACGGTAATATCAATCTTGTCATCGGCTAAGATAAGGGCGGCGTAGACAACGGCTTGTTCACTGATGGCAGACATTTTACTTTTAATGGATGGATGTAAAAAGAGGGGTTGTCGTGTGTACGGAAAGTAGTTTTAACTCGCTTCGGAGAACAATACGTTTGACACGATAGGTTGGATCGAAAGAAAAGTTTTTCATTAGCATTTTAACTTTATCTCCCAATTCCAAAAGTCTTTGGCATATGGCAGAATATTTTTGACATCCAACTTTTCTATTATCTGATCCAAATATGGCTAAAAATCCTGATACATTTGAGAAAAATCAATTGAGCTTCTCAATTAATAATAAAATTTTTCAAGATATATAACAACAATCTGAATTAAACCTAGATTAGCAATTTAAAACTAATAAATTTTAGACTAAATCTGCAGATTTTCTTGTTTCAAACTTCAAAATCTTAAATACTTTTAGCTTAAATATAAAAAGTTAAAAAACTAAAATTGCAAAAATTATAAAGTTAAGTTTTTAAAATATTTCAGAGTTTTGTTTAAAGAACAAAAATTTTAATGGCTTTTTTTTATTTATATGTATTTTCTAACTTTAAATTTAAGTATATATTTAAATAAATTAACTTTTATAATAAGTATTAGAAATTTAAATATAAAAAAGCTTGTCTAATAAATATTGCTTTAGTAAGCTTTATTATTAACCTTTTAGTTAAACTGCTTTTAATAAAATTATGTAACTCTAAAAATATATAATTAAACTATAAATTAATTTATTAACTTATAATATTAATAAGTTTTATTTTAAAAAAAAATATTATAAAAAATGTAAAATTAAAAAACTAAATTATAACTTAATAATATAAAAAGCTTTATAAAAATAAAATTACTTTATATAATTATATAAAAAATTAGTAATTTTTTTTACTATATAAAAAATATAGTAAATTTTTTATAAAATATTTTTTATACTAAATAAAACTTAAGCATTTTTAATTAAATTAAAATATTAATTTTAAATAGCTTTTACTATATAAAAGCTAGTTAATATTTTTTTATTTTTATTTTTATAATATTATAATAGCAGTATACTTTAAAAAGTATAAATAATGACTAAAAAACATATAATTTTTTAAAGAAATATATATTATATAATAGCTTATATACTTTTAAAAGTAGCTACTTATTCATTTATATAAAAGCTAGTTTATTAAATAAAATAAAATATTAATATTAATATTTATTAAATTATTTACTATAAATTCAATCTTATAAAAATTTAGTTAATTATAATTTAAATAATAAATATAAGTTAATTAAATTAACTATTATTATATATAAGTTTAAAAAAATTATTAGTATAATAAATAGAATTTAATTGTATAAAAATATTTTAGCTAATATAAAGTTAAAATATAAATAATTTTTATTTAAAAAAATTAATAAAAAATTAATAAAATAGTAAATAGCTTTAGTATATAGCTAAAAAATATTTATTATTAATATAGAAGCTTTATATAATAAAATAATTTACTTTAAAGCTTTATTTTTAATATTTGATTTTTTTAATTTATATTAAAAGCTTATAAACTTAAAAATAAAATTAAAAAGTTTAAGTTAATTAATAATTTAATAAAGTATAAAAAGTATTTACTAGTTAGATTTATATATTTATAAAATATATTAAATATAAATGTTATAGCTATTAAATTTTATTTATAAGCTTTTAGTATTTAATTAAACTTATATATATTAAATACTTTTTATGTTTTAAAATAATTATTAATAATAATTTAGTTAATAATATTACTACTTTAGACTAGCTTATATATAATAAAGATATAGTTTTTTTTAGATTTTAATTTTAGTAAAATTATTTAAACTACTTTAAAAGTTATATATATTTAAATAAAAAATTATGTAGGCTTAAAGTATACTTTAAATAAAAAATATTTAATTAAACTTACTGAAAAATAAATTAAAAAGCTGTTTTTATTATTTTATTTTTTAGTATATATAAAATCTTTGAATTTTAAGTTATATATATATGTATATTGGAAATAAGCTGAAAAACATTACCTTTATTTACATAAATGTGAAACTGTACTGTAGCTAATAACTATCAAATAACTTTAAATATACGAAATTAAATTATAACATTTACAGAATTAATTTTTACTATTTAATTTTTAATGGAAAAAAATAGCTATTAATACTTCTAATAATAAGAAAATAGAAATGTACCATTTTATTAAAAAACTATTAGCTTCTTTATGCATATATATATCATTTTTAAATTAATTAAGATTTTGTCAACTTTAGTATATATATATATAAAAGCAATTGATCAGATAGTTTTTAACCGGTCAAATTTATAAAATTTTGGAGGGGATAAGGCTGGAACTTGATTGAAATTTAGCCTGATGAATTTGAAATTTAACCATTTCAATTAAAGGTAAAAAAGGTTAAAGTTCCAGCTGTTAAATTAAAAATTAATTAGTAAAGTTTTGAAAATTTGACTTTAAAATTATTAAGATCAAATAAATCTAAATTACTACCTTTCCAATCATTAATTTATTTTAATTTGAATAACTTTTATTAATAAATATGGAAGTTCGATCGAGGTTTTCTTTGAAAAATGTGCATCGGTATAATTTCTAAAGGTTAATTCCGGAGAAATTGGTAAATAAGAGCTTAACTATACAAGTTAATCATATTAAATTATTCAACCGATCAGTAGAATTATGAAGAGGTGTTAATTTCAATTAAATATATATAATATATATCTAAGCTGTAGGTACTACACATAAAATTTAACCGAATATTGGAACAAGTTTATCAGTAATTTCAACGGTACTAACCTTCTCGGTGTACCAACAAAATATGCCAAAATTTGGTTTATAACTGTTGATAAAGAATATAATTATACAAAAAAAAGTTGTTACCTTAAATCAATATAATTTGAAAATTATAGGCCACAGATAAAGGTCGATAAATCGGTAATAAGCTAAAAAAAGTATATGGTGGTTTAAATATAAGTAGAAAGAAAAAGTAAAATTTTAAAATTTTAATTTAAAACATGAATATGAGTTAAAAACTCAACAAAGTGTAGGGAATGTGGGAAATATAAAGGTGCAAGGTATGCTGAATTAGTTATACAAACTAATTATATAGAGAATGGAAGGATTATAAACCTACTGGAGCTAAAGATTCAGTGACCTTAGGGAAGTGTCTAAAAAGTGTAAGTATAAGATATAAATAAACTAACTAGTTACCTGGGGTAAGAACCTAAGTAACGTACGTTGGACGAGAACTCCTTAAGGTTATTGAAGACGGAATCTAAGTTCAAATTAACTTGGGGGGCACCGTCAACTTCTACAACCATGACGTACTCCCAAGCGGAACCTTCACGTACGGAACGGACGGAAGCTCTAGATTCTACTTTGAAGATACTAAAATTATCGATTAATAAAATGTATAAAAAAGTACGTTACTTGATATCACGTAAAGAGAATACGGAGAATACCTTCATCAAAGTTCCAGGTACGTTCTTTAAGGTGATGGCGAACAAAGTTTTAGGTAACTGGTGACGTTCAGGGGTAGCGGGGTGGTCAGCAACCAAGAAGTACCTGGAGTAGTTGTGTTCAGGGTGGTCACCTAAAGGACCTGATAATTCGTTCAAACCGAAGATTTTAGATAAAGCACGGTCACCTACGATAGCGGTGTTCTTTGACTCACCTTTAGCGATCTTCTGGTACAGGGAAACCAAGTTGTTGGACGATTTGAAAGTAACTTCGTTGTCGAACTGCTTAAGTTTCTTTTCGACATCGGTTTGATAGTGGGCTACGTAAGTTTTACAGCCTACCACTTCGGTAACATCTTTAAGCTCGGTACCTTCAGCTGCCAAAATGTAGGGGTGAATTGGGATAGAGACTTCGTTAACTACATGTAAGTAAGGTTTACGGATTAAGAAATCTAAGGTGTTGAGGTCACTGCCTTGGACTGAGTTTTCGAAAGGTAAAATTAAGTAATCGATCTCCTTGTTCTTTAAAGCAGCTTCTAATGATTCAAGGTTATCGTACTTTTGGCTAGTTACCGATTTGCTAGCTAAGTTTAAGTTTTGGGTAGCGAGTTCGCCTTTGTAGCATTCGCTTGCTAAGTATCCGATGGTGGTGGCTTTAGACATTTTGGTGGTGTAGCTGATGTAATTAACAAAATTGATTAGATTAGATTTGTTTATTGAAATTGTTGGCTAACTGCCCTTTATTTATATTTCTCAGTTTTCTTTAGTTCGATTTATTAGGCTAAAGTTTAATACTTAACTTTTATAAACAGAAGCTCAGTATACGTCAGAAATTAACTCCAAGTTCGCTTTTTTTACCATTTCAACCAATCTTACCGATTAAAAAGAAATGCGATGACATCGCTAAAGTTTTGGGTAAAAATTTCTGTATTTCGTCGCTAAATTGAATAATCAGCTGGGCTGATTAGGTATATAACTTAAAATAAAAGCGACATCGGACTAAAAGAAACGTTTCCCTTAGTTGGATAGCAATTTGGATATAACAATAAGCTGATTCTCTATTAATTTGGTAAGAGGTACTACAAAAGGTAACTTAGCAAATAGCGTTGCTCTATCGAACGGTAAATCAGTGGCTCATTAGCAAATTTTTAACCCTAACGTTAAGTATACCTTTTACATCATCAACTTAAACTTGTCGCAGTTAACGTACGAAAGTAACTGATGGATTTAACTTATCGGTTTTAACCGCGCGGTACATACTAAAACAATGGTATCTGTTGTTTAGTTCGATTATTCGATTGATAAAGTCATCGGTATACTTATTTCGGCTATAAATTAATAAAATGATGCTACCTTTTATATACTGGCTAGGGAATAAGTACGTAGGAATGGTGTACAATTTTCGATGTTGCATGGTTTGATTTTCAAAGTTTTAACAACTAGTGCTTGATGTTGCTTAGCTAAGAAATTAAAATTAAATATGCATTCTACGCCACCCAGACTTATTTAAACTTTTACCTTACCTTCGATATCCCGTTTGGTTTCGGTACATGTCGATAAATTCGAGTTGATAGGGGATAAAGTACCTTATTGTTGTCAAACTGCATGGTTATTCATATACATTCATTAATGTCGTATAGGTGTAGGTAAACGAAAGTGTTAAATATTTTGAAGCGGATGGGTACGAGCTCAGTTGTTTATATACTTAGTAAATACAGGGTATAAACCAAGATATCTGCAGTACGGGTAACTGTAGTTCCCTTGAGCTTTGGTGTAATTAGTCCATTTAGCTAAGTACTACAGCCTTACTACTGGGTAGACCGTAACGGCTAAAATACTATTTTTAGTTCGGCGTACTAATAATTTAAATTTTAAAATCTATCTTGATGGCTTTTGGTATGTTGGTTTATCGAATTCGAGATTTTTAAATTAAAACTTGTTTTGGCTAAACTTAGAATTTGGAGTGCACCAACCAATTCGGAATAACTTTGAAATATTTTTTATTGATCACTAACCTAGGTATAGATATTGTAATAAGATATAATGGAAGCACATAATTCAGGATCGATTCCACTATATTAGCTGACAATGGTTGTTTTCTAAATGGTTCATCCTCAAATAGATGCAGAGAGACTTAACGGCACGTTGAAAATACACTTGTTCGAAACGTAAGCACTTTGATAACTGCCTTTTCTCTGGAGAGGTCTGAAATATACCTCTGTAATTGCTCATTAAGATATCAATTTAGATTTACTATGCTCCTAAAATGGTTATGGGATGTGGGTTATTGCTCAATAAGTAATTTATTATATTTGTTGGCCTAAGCATGTTTATCTACCAGACTTTTGTTAGTGATTATATGGAAAATAACTGAGTATTTGCTATAAAATTAAAAACTACCCATTTAATAAAGTTTAAGTAAAATACATCCATTGTTCTAAGTATCTCCAAATTTTTACTATATATTATACTACTAACAAGATAATAATAATATTTTTAATAGTATTAATTTCAAATAAAATAAATATAAGTTATATATATATATATTAAGTATAAACATATATCTTTTAATTTAAAGGTATTATTGGCTACTATGTATTAAATAAATTTTTTTGATTTTGCAAAAAGCTTATTTATCTAGTAAAGAATTTTATTTAAGCAAAAATATTACTTTTTTTATCATTATTTAAAAAGGTTTAAAAAAGAGATTATTTGCTAGGAAAATATAAAAACTAGGCTTTTTATTAGCAGAAAACTAGAAGTTTTTACTTGGTTTTTTTAATACTTTCACTATTTTATTTATTATTTATACTATAAGTATTTAAAAAAAATAATCAAAATAGTAATTTAAACTATAAAAACTAAATAGTTTTAGATAAATTTTATTTATTAAATTATATATATAATCAGCTACTTTTAAAAATTAGCTAGGCTTAAAAATAATAAATTAAAATAAAATCTAAATATAAATTATTTTTTAAATATTTAAATATTATTTAAATTAAAAAGTATTTTATTATATAAAAGTTTATTATAATAACTTTTATATTAGTTAAAAAGTTTAATATTAGTAATATATATATATTAAAGCTGTATAAATTTAAATAATACTATTTAAATAATTAATATACTTATATAATATTTTTTTATAAATATATACTTTTAATATTAAAGTATAACTTTAATTTTATACTAATTATTTTTTTAAAACTATTTTAGTAATATATTATATTAGTAAAATATAGCTTTAGTACTTTAAAAGACTTAAAAACTATCTAATTTTATTTGTATTTAAAAATTTTAGCAGGTATACTATATATTTTTATTATATATTAGCAAAAAAATAAAAGCATAACTATATACTTTTTTTTATATAGTAAGAAAAAGTAACTTTAAATATTTAAAAGTATATATAAGTTACTTACTTTATTATATAAAATAAGTTAAGCTAATATTTTAGCAGTTTCAAAATTTAAAATATTATAAATTTATAGACTATTTAAGCTAATTACAAACTTATATACTTTATATATAAATTAGAAATATATATATATATGATAAAAGTCAAATATCTAATACCTAAAGCTATACTTTAGATAATATTAGTTATAAACTTTTATTTTTTTAATAAATATATAATAAAAGTATATAGCTAATATATAGTAATAAATATATTTTTAAAAATAATATTTATTTTAACTAATTTTATTAACATATTTTATTTTTCTTTAATTTTTAAAAATAACCTATTTCTTATTTATAAAATTAAAAAAATAAATATTATAATTTAAACTAAAATTTATTAATAAATTAATTAAGCTATATAATAATAATATATTAAATACTAAAGCTAATAAAAAAAATTTATTAAAAATCTAGATTTAAAAGTATTTAATTAAAAAAATTATACTATTAATATATTTAAAGCTTAAAAGTTCTAAAAATAGTTGAAACTAGTAATTATACTTAAAGTAATTAGTTAATATTTATAATATTTTAAAATTTTATTATTAAAAACTTTTAGCTAACTATTTAAAATTATTTAAACTAATAAATATTACTTTATTAAATTTAAAATTTATAATAATAAAGTTTATATTATTTTAGCTTATAATTTTTATATTTATAATAATTATAACTATTTTAGAAAATTCAAAGTTAATATATATATTATATTATATATATCTAATAAATTAAAGCTAATTTAAATAAAAACTTAATTATGACTAATAATTATATTAGAATATTAAGTAAGAATTATATTTTTTTTCTAAAAAAATAAGAAATTTAATAAAGTATACTATTTTAATATATATTAAAAACTATTTTATAAAGCTGCTATTATTATTATATACTTAAAAAAATTAATGTTTTTAAGTAGCTGTTTTACTTATTTAATATTAATTTTATTAAGAATATTTAGACTTAATTTAATAAAATATAAATATTTATACTAAACTATTATATATTTTAAAATATTTATAGCAAAAAATTTTAAAATTTATAAATATACTTATTATAAAGAAAATATTAAATTATATTAAAAACTTATATAATAAATTTAATTAAAATGCTAAATTTAATAGCTTTAAACATACTTACTATTTTTTTTAATAATTTAATAATTATATGATTTATTATTATTTAGTTTTTTTTTAATTTTATAAATTTTAAATAACTTTTATTTTATTTTTGTCTTTTAGTTAAATATTTTTAAGTTTAAAAATAAAAACTTTATAAAAGGTTTACTTAAAATATTTTTTAACTAATCTAAATTAATATTTTAATAAGTTTATAAATACTTAGCATTATGTTTTAAAATTTTAATAATCTTTAATACTAGTTTATAACTCATTGATATAAAATTAAGTAAAAGCTTTTTTAATTATAATTTTTATTTATTAAAAATTGTTAAAATAGTTTAATTAGTAAGTACTTTCTAATATCTATAAGTATAGTGCAGCTTTTAGTCTTTTATTTAATTAGAAACTACTTTTTTTTAGCTTTATAGTAATAAATTTGTAGAGAAGTAAGAAATATTTGAGAATTTTAAAAAAAAAACAAGTAAAAAAATAAAAGAGAGATTTTGTTAAATATAGAGTTTATATATATATAAAAATTAACTAGTACAGCTAATTAATGATATAATATAATAGTATTTATACATTTATATAAATATATAACTATTATATATACATTATAAAATAAAATAAATAAAATACTTTTAACATAAATATATATTAAACTTAAAACTTTTAGTTCAAAGTATTTTGGAATATATATATATGCTAAATACTAAAAATAAAAAAATTCTATTAAAATTAAGCTATTCAAAAAAGTGGTTGCTTTAATAGTATTTAACTAGTTTAAAAATCCAAATAAACTTACCGAATTATGATCCACTAAAAACATAAAATAATTAAAGTAAAACAAGGTTTAAATTTAAAAGTGATTAGAATTTTTATCAAATAATTAATAACTAATCAGTTGGCAAAGGTTTTCTCTCCTTTCTTGGTGGTCTAGGTCTAGGAGCCATCATAGACTTTAAATTCTCTTTATCTTGTTCTTCTCTCTTCTTTTCAAGTTCAGCAGTACCACCAGTCTTTCTAAGCCTAGCACTGCCTACAAAATCAGTTAATTCCTCTTCGAAGGGGTTGACTTGCTGTTTCAATTCCCATTCCCTAGCCTTACGAGCTTCTTCGAAAGCTCGCATTCTTCTCTCTGAATCAGTCTCTACCATCTGAATCTCTTGCATTACGGCGTCTCTAGTGAATCCTTCATCAGCTTCAGGTACTTTAAATATTTTGAGGGATTTACGGTTCTGAAATTGCAGTTCTATAATCTGCTTTAACTTCTCAAAATGTTCGATGAAAACTTCGGTATCGGCACGCCCAGTTTCGATAGCCAACTCGTGCTCCTTAAGTAGTTTTTGCTCTTTAAGAACGGACTGCAGTTTGGCTTCCCAAGCCTGTTTCCAAGCTGGTTTAACTTCAGTAATAAATTCTGATTCTCCTAATAACAGAGTGTTGACTTTATCAAGTAAAGTGGCAGTATGCTTAATTTTAAGTTCACTAGGTCTACTTTGACGGATGATCAGATCGTTTCGGAACTCTTGGATGTTGAGTTCGATTTCTTCCAAAGAGTCGGCTAGAATAGTGGCATTTTCCTCCATACGTGTTTGTCCGGATACCAGTAACTTATGTATCGCCTCTGGCTCCGAAGCCAATAATTTGCAATAATCCTGCGTTTGCTGACCAATTTCGACTAAAATCTTTTGAGTATCTTTCATAAACTCGTTGGAGATTTGACGTATAACTGATATATCTTGTCGCAAAGTGCTAATTTCATTTTGCACCTGTTTAACGTCTATCTTTGAGGTGGGGACGGACTGATTACTTGCATTTTCTTCTTTATTTTTGGCTACAGCCAGTTTAACTAGATCAGAAAATCTAGAATTAGTAGGAACGTTCATACTGAGTCGATTATTAGCTTTTTTAGTAACTTCATTGCTTTGCGTCATCAACCTTCGTAGATCCCGTACCTCCATTACTAAAGATGAAAATTGGGACTCCATATCGTTTTTCAAATCAATAGTCGAAACTGAATACTTGATTAAACTTATACAATGTAAATAAAGTACCTGATAGATTTAATTGTAAAACCGCGCCCTCTCTTACTTCACTAATATTTTCAAGCTCATAATAGACATCAATAATCGGATCTTTAATATAAAGATTAGGGAATTCCATCGCACCAGGATGATATTGAAACTTCTCAACAAAAAGTAATTGGAGATTATGGATAGTCAATGGACCTTCATAGCTAACCTTTTTTATCTTATTATCAAGACGAAGGTACAATCTAGAAATGGAAACATTATTTTCTAAAAAATAAGCACACTGTTATAAATAAGATAAATTTTACCTGGCAATTCAGAAATTTCTGATTTAGCTGGAGTTTCTAGACCTTTGTTTACCTCTTGATTTGGATTTATAGAGTCAGTCACAGGTTTTGAATCATTTTCTGGGGTTTCAGTTACATTAATATCAGATTTAGTAATCTGTAATAATTTCTCTAAAGGCATGGAAAGTCTATTTCTTGTGCTATTTGATCTACGTATAGTGAAAAGCGGGTTACTGTTTCTGTTGATTTGATCATTAGAATTTTCACTAAGTAATGAACCATTTAAAGATTCGGTCAATCTAGATGAACTGAAAGATCTGATTGTTGTTGCACGCCTTTTTAGTTTCTCTAAAGGAGTTGGTGTTGTCGAAGGAGGAAATATCTTTTGATCCTCTGCAATATCTCGATCGGGATTAGTACCTTCCATATTAATGTAAATTTATTCGGTTGTATTAATCTAAATCTTTATTAGTTATTCAAACTTTTTCGTATCTGTAATTAATTTAGTTTCGAACTGTTCTTAGGCTTCTTATAAAGAAGGTAAAGCTTTTTGTTTTTATTTTGGCTTTACCACGCAATCTTTAAATTTTTAAGGACACCCTGGATTTTTTATTGGGAAATTGATAAGATTTATTTAGATTGGTATTGGATAAACAGTATATTATCGTCGGGTAAGATATTATATCATAAAACTAATAAAAATCAGGAAAAGGTCAAATATATAAAAGGGAAAAAGCAATTGAACTTCCCACTTTGTTCATAAAATTAACCAAAAATCATAACAAAAAAATTTAAAACTTTAAAATCTCACAAAAATATTTTTGGTTGATAAAATAGAGATATTTACAATTACTGCCTAAGCACCTTTCCTTTCAAACACTAGCACTTTGGTCTTCTTTTTAGCTTATTAAACTTTAGTTCTACAAGCATAATATCTTTAAGCAAAGTAAATGCAGAGTTAAAAATGCAGTTATATTTTCCTCCTCAGTCACTCTCTACATAAACTACAGCTTATAGTATTCTCATTTCATTTTTATAACTTTTTTCCTTCTATCTCCTTCTATTTTCCTCTTTTCTAAATGCATTTTTTAATATTTTATAATTTAAATAAAATATTAAATTGTGCCTTTAAGCAAGATAAATTTATTTAGCTCTATATTTTATATTTATAGCAATATATAGTCTTTAAAGCTTTTTTTATTAAATTTTTTATATTATTAAGTTAAAATTTTACTTTTTTTAAACTTTTTTATATAAGTTTACTATTTTATTATTTTATATATATATTTATAATTTATTTAAAATTTAGTTTAAACTTTTAAAAATAATCTAATTTATAGCATTTTTTTACTTAGTTTTTAAAAAAAATTAAGCTAAAATATAAAATAAATATATTTTTAATTTACTTTTATTAATTTTACATAAAATATTTAATTAATAAAAAAAAACTTTTTATTTAAATTTTAAAATTTAATAATATACTTTTATAAAAAAAACTATTTTAAAATTTTAAAAAAAGGCTTTTATAATAAGCTAACTAAACTTAAAATAATAAATAATAAATACTAAAATTTTAATAATTAACTGCTAAATTTATATAATTTTTAGCAATATTAAAAGAAAAAAACATTATTAAATAAAGTTAATATAAAGTATTTATTATTATTTTATAATATAAATATTTAAACTAAAATTTAATTAAAAAAGTAAAAAATTATTTTATTAAAATAAATAAATAATTTTAAACTTTAATATAAAATAATAGTAAAAATAGAAAAAAACCAAAGCAAAGTTAATACTTTAACTAATAATATAATAATTTAAGCAATAAATAGATAATTTTAATTTTAAAAAAGTTAAAATAAGCTAATATAATAAATTATAGTTTTAAAACTTTAAAGCAACAATTAAAAATATATATATTAAAGGTAGCTAAAATAGTAAATTACTAAAAAAGATTTTAAACTATAATTTATATAAAATATTATAAAGGTAAAAAAATAAAATAAATGTAAATATTAAATATAATATTAAGTTTATAGTTATATAAAATAAAATAAAAATAATTAATTAAAACTTAAAACTACTATTTTATATTTTATAAACTAATTAATTTTTTTTTAATATTTAAAGTTTTTTTTTAAAATATAGCTTAAAAAATATATAACTTTATAATATATAATATTATAAAATACTAATTTATATATATATTATAGATTTTTAAATATAAACAAAGTTTAATAAAAAAAGAAATATTATAAATTTATATTATTAATACTTATAAAAAATTAGTATATTAAAAAAAATTAAGCTAAAGTTAAATAGTATAATTAATATAAGTAGTAGTTAAATTATATATTATTAAAAAAAACATAAATATATTTTATAATATAAAAATAGTTAATATATAACTTAATAATATATAAATATCTATACTAATTGCAAAAAAAATAAAAGTAAAGAAAATAAGAAAAAGAAAAGTTTATAGATAAAAATTGTATAATATTTAGTTTATAATGTTATACTAAAGCTAATATTCAAGCTATATAATATTAAATACTTCAATAATATAGTAACTATAAATAATATAAGTTTATCTAAAAATATATATAAAAGTATTACTATAATATTAGTATTATTATTAATAAGATATGTAATAATAATTATAATTTAGTAGATAATAGTTTTAATAATAAAATTAGTCTTCTTTTTAGTAAAGTTAACTAATTTATATATATGAGATAATTGATTTACTATATATATAGCTATAAAAACAAGTTTTTAATAGTAAATATATATATAAATTATAGATAAAGTAAGTAAAAAAGGAGGTTATAATAGCTTTTTTTATAAATTGATACTTTTATATATTTAAGAAAGTAAGCTAAAAAAAATAAAAAATAAAAATAGATAGAAAACTTACTATATAATATTTAGTTAATTATAAAGTAGATTCTTAATACATTTATATAATAAAGTTGTTTATTAAGAATAAGCTGGATTTATTATTTCTTTGAGCTTTAATAGCTTATACTAAACTTTATTTATAAATATATCTTTTAGTAAAGCTTTTTAAGTTAGAATAACTAAATAAAAAAACATGTTTTTATTTAAACTTGTTTAAATATGCTAAGCTTTGTTAATGCATTTTTAATTCATTACTAATAAATTAAAATAAAGTTATAATACTAAGAAAAAATTTTAAAAATTAGTAAATATTATTTTGCTAAGTAATAAAACATTATAAATTACTTTTTTTTAAACTTACTTAACTAAAAAACCCTTTAAAAAATTAGTAAATATTTATATTAGAGTTTTTATTTTTTATATTTAAAATTTTATAAATATAAAATTTTTAATAGTACTAATAATTTTAAATAATATATTAAATTATAAATAAAATTAAAGTATAAAAAATAGCTTTTAAAAGTATAAAAGTATTTAAGCTAAATTACTTAATAATACTTGGCTTTATAAATCAGTATTTTATAATAACTATTAGTATATCTAAGCTAAAAAAAGTTATAAATAGCTACTATAAACTAAAGCTAAAGCTATTACTTACTCCTTTAAAAGAATAGTTAAAGTTTTAGTTTATAGCTAAAAGTTATAAAGTATAGATTATAAAAATACTTTAATGCAAATAAACTTTCTTTATAATTATAATTTTTTAATAATAAAAGACTTTCTAAATTAACTAATATTATTTATATAGTATCTAAATATTAAAAAAATTAGAATAATTTTTAATAATAATATACTACTTATATACTATATTTATTTATACAAAAAGCCAAATAAATAACATTTAATTAATTATGTATTTATCTAATTTTATTGAGTAAATACTTTGTAACTTAATTTTTAAAATTTAAAATCTGCTTTTTTTAAAAGTAGCTAATTGCCTATTTATATATATCAGATATTTTTAATATTATTATTTTAAAGTTTTTTCACTTTTCTACTAGTATATCAAAATTATAAGTTTACTTATAATAATTCTTAAATTATATTTAATAATATATATAGCTAATAAAGCATTTAAATTAGATTTCTAAACTTATAAGAGAAAATAAATAATAAAGTAGTAGCTGCCAACTACTATTATTTAATAAAATATAATTTGAATTTGTTTAAGCTGTTAAATTTTTAAAAATATATTAAATTTAGTATAAAAGAGTAATAAGGTAATAATATATATAGAAGTTACTAGTTTTCAAGTACTTTTTATTTCATTATTTTATTAAAAGCTAAAAGTAACTTGAACATTTATTTTTAGAATTTATTTAGTTAAAAATATTTTTATAATTGAAAATTGAATTTTTATACTAATTTCAGATTTTCGATACTTTCTAATTTTAATACTATAATGTTTGATACAATTTTTAGAGAAATAATGTAAAAAAGCAAAACTTTCATACCTATGTCAAAGTTTACTATTTTTTAGGTGGTATAACATATTGCACGCTTGGAACTTTTTGGGGTTTCCAAAATAAGTTATTTACTGCTTTTGGATTGGTTTATGATAAATAATTTTGTTCCTTATAAACATAGGCTTTATGTAGAGATAAAGGCGTTTATACTTGTATAACTACCGTTATACCGCTAGTTAATAGATAGTGGATACATTTTTAAAGTATGCATCTTAGCATTAACCTGCTAATTGCTTCTAACACTTTTAAGTAGATTATATTGGGTTTATATACACATTAAACGCGGTTTATATGTACCGAACATACAATACACCCACCTTATATAAAATTTATCTTGTAAATTTCCGAAAACACGAGGTTTATATTGCGTACGGATTAAAGAAGTGTCCTTATCAAAAAATGCGTGCTGTTATTCCTTTATACATTGGATAATAGGTTAAATACCGAATAGGTGGCTCTGTACTACCAAATCCCGATATCTCATTTCAGTCTTGCCCTGTTCGAAAATTTTGAGAAATGGATAAAACCTGCTTTTAAAAGAATAAAATTGATTAGATAGGGTGGATCTATAGCCTATTCTACTCAAAACTTTTACTGCCACTTACATCTACTGGCTGTGGCTTTAGTTCGGTTGTACTGTTCTTTTTGTACCATTTCGATCTGTTGTACTATTTATATTCTAGATTTTTGACAAGGTTTTATAAATATTTTAGTTTGATTTATTTCTAGTACCATAATTTCAATCCCAACATTTCTATACATGTGAACCAATTAAGATTTAAGCTTAAAACTTCCTTTTAAGCTTGCTGCCAATTTACATTTTGTTTTTATAGTAGTTTGTACAACTGCCCCACACAATAAGATCTAAGCTAAGACATTGCCCTTATATGGACTTACTCCCACATTTTTTTATAATCCTTAACCCTTACTAATTAAAAAGGTATTCAGAAGTTGTAACTTTACCTGGGGCACAAAAATCCGATATTTAACTTTAATTTCCTTACAACTGTTGTAATTTTTGTACGAAAAGGGCAATGGAATTGGAATCGTTTACAGCTAATTTACCCAATTAACGGATGCCCTATCCTAATTATACGTCTACTATTGGATGCTTTAGCTGCCTTGCACCAAAATGTTTATTATTGTAGCAATATAAAGTTGGAGCGGTTATAGTCATGAGGAGACAAGCTAATTAATTGCATTTGCTGTACTTATAATGCGTAAATTATGAAGTATACCAATTTGAACCTGAAAGTTATCGAAAACTTCCAGATTTAAGTAAACTGCATCCATTTTCGCCGTAACCTCGCTTCGAGTAAAATAAAAGCATAAAAAGTTCCCAAATAAAATTAAAGCTGTTATAAATAAAAGTGAAGAACCATCTCCAGGAATTTTGTTTAAATCTCCTTTTGAGTGAAGCTTATTCGACTACTATTTCAAAAGTTTACTAACTAATAACCATAATCCGACTCGTAAACTTACTTCCCCAACTTTCTCACAATAAGCCACCCGTTCACTTATCGCCGATATACTTTACACTTTTTCGTTATACACCTGTAAATAATTTATTACGTTCCGTTACCACCGAAAAAGGCTTCGAAATATTACTTTTTAGATTTCGCTTTCAAAACTTGTAGATATTTGTGTACTATATTTTAACATTTTAACAATTCACCTTTAAGCCACCACCAACGTATTAATTCATACTTTCAAAATGACTACCTACTCGGATTCAATTGAAAATTCAAATTCCAACTTGATCGATTCAAAACTTACTTTTCAAAAAGAGTTCGATATGGATAAAATCATGGAAGAAGGTGCCAAATTAGCGAACTTAGCTATCTCTTTAGAGAAGGAAGAGAGGTGGGAGGAAGCTTATTACGCATACTCTGAAGTGTGTACCTTTTTTAAAAATTTGATTAAGAATGTTGATTCTCGTGATTTTCAAGATCTATTATACCTGGTAACTTTTTACTATTTTAGCTTAACATCTCGTTAACATATTAGCTTTAGTATCGAAGATATACAAAGCAGGTTCAGATTTTAAAAGCTAAATTTACTATACCTGTAGTAAATACAACTTTACCTAACACTTATAATCGAGCCAACCTGGGGAAGGAAGCTCTCGGTTATACATCGAACAATAGTTCTAAGTCGGAAATTAATAACAACTTTATCTATGATGATATACATACTGTTATCTTAAATGATTCAGTTGATAGTACGCCAGTGCAGACACCGCCTTTAGTATCAACTAGGCGGCCTTCAGTTTTTAACAGCACTTCTGACTCATACTTCAAATCGAGCTTTATGAAATCTCCTTTGAAGGAAAAAAGCCTTTTGAAAAAGAGCTCGATGCCTTCCATTAGCAGCACGTATAACGAACAGATCACCATCAAAGGACCGAACAGAGCCTTATACGGTGGAGTAGTTTCCTGGGACGAAACTGCATCTAAAAACAATATGAATATGAGTGAGCGTGATTTTAACAATACCAACCGGTTTTATTATGAACCAAGTATTCCCTCTCCTAAACAGGATAGATTTGAAAATCGGCAACCTCTTGATTTAATGGCTATTCCTGAGCTGGAGGAAAGTTTTCAAAACAGTGGAAATGGTTCACACTCAAGTAGTGCTCATGAAAATGTTAGAACGCAACCGATGCTTCGAAGTCATCCTTCTTTACCTAATATAAAAACACCACCTAACCCTAGTAAAGAGCTCCCTCCGTTACCTTCTAAACCTCCGATATCCAATGACTATGGACCGTTCCCTTATATCACTTACGATTCGGTAATTTCACCGAACTGGCGTGACTCCATGACCACCAACACTAACACCTTGCTGGACGAAAGCGTATACTCTAATAACTCGTCGCCCATATCCTCATCACCTTCCTCTCAGTACATCTTCGCAACTGTACAGCCCAGGATTATTACTAATCGTAAACCTAGCGTAGATTATTTCTCGATGGATAACCCACCAACCCATATAACTAACAAACTAGGGATGGGCCCTAACCGCTCATTACCTTCGCTAGTAAACGCGGACAAGGATTTTACTCCAAAGCACTCTTCCAATATAAACTCTACTATATCTTCGATATCAAATGCGTTACATCTGACGAAAAATTCTTACAAGATGCAGAAAGGTAAGTTAACTTTTTTTTAAACATGCTTTTAACTGAATTTTAGGCGTTGGTATCGCTTCCCAATCCGCCCAACCGGCGCCCATGCTCCGTTCCAACACCGCCCCAACAATACCCTTGATGCTCTACACCAACACTGCGTTCATCACACCCGATCTGTTCAATGAAGCGACTAGCCCAAAGAACCAATCCGAATTCCCAGTACCGAGCTTGACAAAGTATAATGTCTCATTGTTACAAACCATCTGGAACGAGGAAGAGAGTGAGAAAGAGCCATGGAACCCACCACCGACTGCTACAGCCGTCAAACCGCTGTGGCGTCTGGTATCCTTAAGTCGAACTATGACTTTGGGTGGCTACTTTGGATCTAAAAAGCTTTACATAGTGCCTGCTATCTGGAAGCAAGCCGGTGTACGGTTGACGAACCTGGATGCGAAACTTGCTGCTATGGACGAGCTGACCTCCATACTCACCAAATTGAACGACCACTGGATGGAAGATGTACTAGGTATATCGGACGGCCTCACCGAGCTCGAAACTATAGCGGCTTCGGTGCAGCATAACTTGGCTACCAAATTGGATTTTATACCGGCTATTAAGAAGGTACAACCCAACGCTACCGCTACCGCTGCCATCCTCAGCTTCGCCAACAAGATTACCAAGAGTGTAGAGAAGATCCAGTTCTCGTACCACAAGGATAAGTTAATCGATGTCGGTGATTACCTTCACCATGTCATAACGTTCGTAGGGGCCTGCTCGCACCTAGGTAAATTTTACTTTTAAGGCTACGGTTTTACTAACTTTTTCATCTAGAGGATTGGTACACCCACTTTTCCGAACATAATCATCAAAACGAAATCAATAGAGCTATCGCCACAAAACTGCTACGGTTCTTCGAGTTTTTAAATTCAGTCATTCTAGCCTTCCTACTTAGGGATCTGGATACCCTCCTGTCCAAGTACTTAAAAAGACTAAGGGACATCGCTACCGAATAACGGTACTTACCACCGTTTCTTCCTATTTAGACTCTTAACTGTACATTTACTTGCGATTAACTATCTAATTAAAATTAATAATTTTGCAACCCCTTATTTTCACTTTCCTAATTCTACTTTATATATCGGTTCATTATACTTTAAAGCCGAGTTTAAATTCACTACTATTATTAATTCACTTTTTTCAGTTCTAAGCTTTTTTTTCAATTCCTAATAGAATATATTTTTTTAAAGCTGTAATTCAACCTTTAATTAAGTTTTATATTCCAATTTCTAATAAATTTGATTAAAATTTTTAAAGGAATACCACTTAATTTTTATCAGAAACATACTGGTTTTAACTACTACCAACTGGATTAAATTGGAACAGTACACCTGTGTACATTTGGACCTCCAGCTGAGGCTACTTGGTAGATGTACCTCTTCCAGAAGAAGAAAGTCTTAAAAATTTAAGACTAAGTAGTATTAACTCTGCTAGAACACCTAAGTGAAGTATAGCATTGTAAAGGAGTTCTAATAGTAAGAATGTAGGCTTATTAAGGCTTAACAACATTGGTATATTTAGTATCATCTACCAAAGTATAGGTATATTTTTAGAGGATTCTATTTATAGAATAAAGTTTTAAAAAGTACTAGAAATTATCTTTTTACTACCAATATAGTTATAATTGCTAGCTAGATTTTTCTGCTAATTTAAGAAGCAATCTTCTTTAAAGTATTTTTTTTAAAAACTTTTTCAGCTAATATGCTAAAAATAAAAATAAAAATATTAGAATAAAATATAAATAAAAATAAATCTTTATTTAGATTATAGTATAAACTTTAGACTATAAGTAAGATTTTAATATAAATAAAATTTATATAGTATCTAAATAAGGGATTAGCTACTTTCAAAAATAACTGATTTCTATTTAAAAACTTAATATAATTAGATTTTAACTAAATAAAAATACATTATTAATTTAGTTATATATATATTTAAAACTTTTGGCATATTTCACTAAATTTTATTTAAAAAGGTAAATATGCTATATAGTAGCTTATACTTTCAATTATATTATACTTTCTTAAAAGTTAAATATATTAAAATATATTTTAAAATTTTAAAGAAAAAAAATTATTTATTATATTATGATAAACAAATTATTAAAATTTAGGTTTTTTTAAATATTATATAAAAATTGCAAAAATAAAAAAAAATATATATTAAATATTATTAAAACTAGAAAATATTTTATTATAAAATAATTTAATATAATAAAGTTAAAAAAATATATCTATATTAAAATATTTTTTTAATATTTAATTTTATAGTTTATAACTTATAATTATAAATTTTAAGCTTTAACTATTTTATTAAAATACTCTTTATTGCTATTTGTAAGTTTTTTTAAGTTAACTTTATTAGTATTCTGCATTTTTATTATATAAAAAAAGTTTGCTTAATATAATTTTATAAATTATTAGTATTTTTTTAAATAAGTTAAAGTTTAAATTATATAGCTTTACTAAATAGAGCTATATATAAATTTTTATATAGTAAAATATTAGTTAAAAAGCTTAATACTAGTATTTTATATACTTAGTATCTAAGGTTTTAATATAATTTTTAGTTATTATATTAATATATTTAATCTTTATTTTTTAGCTATAATATAAAAATGTTATATTTATTAAATTTGTAAATATATATATATTACTATTTAAATAATTAGTATATATTTTAATTATAATGATTTTACTTTAAGCTTATAATACCTATTTTAAAAAAAATTATTATTAATATATTATAAAGTTAAATACTTTATTTTTATATAATATAAAAGAAAACAGTTTTAAATATTTAGAAACATATAAAAATTAAATTTACTTTACTATATAAAATAAATTAAAATACTATTTTAGCTGTTTTAAAATTTAATGTATTACTTTTTTTAATAAAATATTTTTAATATATAGCTTTAATATACTATAATTTTGCAGTTTACTTAAATTAACTATAGGCTTATATATATAATAATTAATATATTTTAAAAGCAATATTTATTCTTTAAAAAATTTAAATTAGCTACTTTTAAAAACAGTTATTTATTTATTTAATATTTTAATAATTAATATATTATTAACTTTATAAAATAATATAAGTTTTAAAATTTAGTAAATATTAATAGCTAAAAAAATAATTTAATTTTATAATTATTAAATTAAAATTTAAAAAGTAAGTTTAAAAAAAATTATAAAAACTTTTAAACTATATTATAAAGTAAGTTAAAAAAAATTAAATTAGCTATTATATAATGTAAAAATATACTATTATAATTATATTAATAAAATATATTAACATTTTTTAAAACAAATTTATATTATTTATTATAAATATTAATTTTAAAATATAATTTAAGCTATACTTTAGTTAAAAATACTATAATTAAATTAACTAACTAATTAAATTAATAAGTTATAAATATAGTTATACTGGTAAAATATATTTATATTTTATAATATAGATAAATATATTAATATAAATATAAGCTTAAGTTATAATTATAAATTTAAAGCATAATAAATATTTTAAACTAAATTAGTTATATTTTTAGTTATTTTGATAGTTTATTAACTTTAACTAGTAAAATTTTAAATATAAAAGTATTTTATTATAAAATTATCTTTAAAAGTTAGTTTAAAAATTATAAAGCTTAAAAAATAAAGTGAAAATTTTAAAGATTATATTAGCTTAGTAAAAGCTAATAAACCTTTAGAAAAAAGTAGTAATCTATATTTATAATATTAAAAAAATTACTATTTAAAAAAAGTAGTATAAAAAATAATAATAATAAAATTTTAAATATAATTTTAGTAAAAAAAATACTAAATAAGGTTTTTATATTTAACTAATATTAAAAATATTATTATAAAAAATTAATTAAACTTAAAAATTATAAAATTAGTAAATATTTAAATATTATTAAATAAAGGTAAAATTTAATATATATTAAATAAAAAAACTTAATTAAAAATTAAAAACAATTTTAATTTATTATTTATTATTTAAATAAAATTAATACTAATACTAATTATATAATGTTATTACTAATTTTAATAAAATTTATAATTTTAAAATAAAAGATTAAAGCTAAATAAAATCTTTAAATAATAAATTGGAAATAAAAATTATTAAAGTTAAAAAAATTACTTTTTAGGTAAATTATAGCTAAACAAAAAATTAATAATAAAATAATAATAATAATAATAATAATAATAAATTTTTAAATAAGCTTTTTAATAAATATAAGATAATATATTTAAATATTAGAAAAATAAAAATAAAAATAAAAATATATTATTTTAAATTAATATGGATAATAAAGTATAGTATAAATATATATATATTAAAACTATATAAGTAATAAACTAAAATATAAATAGTATTTTATCTATATAATTACTTATACTTATTAATTTTATAAAAGTGATTAGATTTATACTTTAAATAAAATTATTTAAAACTAAATTAATTTTTATAATTTTAATAGCTATAATAACTAAATAATAATAATTTTCTTTAGTAATATATATTATTATTATTATATATAGTATTTATAATACTATATATAAATATTAGTAAAAGTTAACAAGCTTTTAAAAAAGATTAGAGTAAATTAATCTTATTATACTAAATTATTATTAAAAAAAGTAAAAAATAAGTATATATTAAATAAGTAATAATATATTTCAAAACTATTTAAGCAATATTATTAACTTAATTAAATATATTAAATAGAGAAAAATTAATAAAAAATAAATTAAAATAAGTAAATTTTAGTATAAATTAAATATTTTTAATTTTTAAAATACTTAGTATTAATTTAGAGTTTATAACTATAGAAATTTATATTAAAACTAACAAAGTTAATATGTTATATTAAATTAGTTAAAAATATTTAGTTTTATATATTTTAACTTAAACATACTTTTAGATATACAAAATCTAGTTTATAAAATAATAAGTAAGTTATAGTTTTACAAACTATAAAAAACAATTTCTAATTTAAAATAAATTATACACATATCTTTTATAGCTTTATTATCAATTGAAAATTTACACTTTTGTACAAAACAGCTAATTTTTAATAATGAAAATTTACTTATATCTCAAACAACTAACTACAGTAAACTTTATCATATTTTCACTTCATTTGCTAGTGTATAAAATTTGTATTTGTATTTAAAAAATAAGTTATAAAAAAACCTTAGTGTAAGCTCACTGTAAAACTTAGTAGAATTTATTGCTTTTAAATAATTAATATAAAATTATGAGTTTACCTTTATACATAATGAACTATTAACTTATTTAGATATTGTCATTTCTTTATAAATTATAAGCTAAAGTACAAATTTAACTTGCTAGATAGGATATACAGGCTCTAATTCAAATTAATTAAAATAATACGGTTTAAAGTATACCTAGCTTTAACGGATTTTCTTTGTCTAAAATGGTCAATACTACCATGATACGCTAGAAGTGATGTAGTTGGTCCGATGTAGCAAAGCTGGTATTTATAACGTAAAGTACACCGTAAATAGTAAAAGTAAGTTTCATTGTACTTAACCGAACATTGATGTAAAACAGCCTAAACAATCTATTTTACCAACGTGATCTACTTGCAGGCTCACATTAACTTGTACATATTTAATCTTTATTTAATAAAAATAATATTGGTGAGGGAATAGGCGATCGAACGTATATACATGTAAGGGCCTGTCAATAATATACATGCTTAGATAACGTTATTAACCGGAACTCAAAGTAGATTTAGCCAAAAATATTAGTAAGGGCACTTTGTGCAATCTTCTGGCCCTGAAGTTATGTTACTACTCTAAAATCTTAAGTTCGAATCTAGCTGGCAGTTTCTAAAATTATTAAAGAATAAATCTCGAAAACTAGCGAAATAGTTTAAGCTATTTTCGTTAAAGCGCCCATTTTGCAAGGAGTTGTTAATAACATTACAGTGTTTAAAGCAGCTAGTATAGCAGAAACCAATATGTATTTAAAATCGATACTAGTAAGGTTCGATTTTGGTGCTCGTAAAAATATATGTAAAAATCCGATTGGCTAAAAAGCTGGAAATCTAGCTCTTGCAACTTAGTAATTCACCAGCCGCAATAAAAAGTTCTTGAATCGGAACGTACGTTTTCGTATAAACCCGTGAAGAATATTTAATTTGGCTGTATCTATATCTAGAGAACTTTTAATTACTGCTTTGTTAGAAATCTAATAGTATATTTATAATGGAATTAGTTTTATATAGCTGTTTAGCAAGTTTCAAATCAAACTGTTGAAGTGTATGATAAAGTTTAATAAGATTAAGCGTTTACAATTGGAACTAGTTTTGCTCTAAAACGTTATAAACATCCGATTTTTACCGGTTGATTCGAAATTTAAAACTTAAAACTTAAAATTTCGAAAATAATAGAAAAAGGTGTTCGCTTAATATAAAATTTTTCTACACTACAGCTACAAAGCTGTTATGTAAAAGCAAGTAATTTATACAAACGGGTACGATTTAATCCCCTTCAAAGTAGCTATGCAGCTCTATGTTTATAACCGTTATGTACTTTAAAATGCACCATCCAATACCAACTTTTAAAAAATATATCGCATTCACAACTTATGAACCTCTGTATAAATATATTGCTATTCGTTTCATATAGCTTAACGAATATTGGTGTTAGGGATGTCTACAACAAGACGTAATTAAAGTGTAAAAGGTAACTTTTTCAGCACTGTACAAGCTGATCTTTTCTTAATTCAGACTTTTGTTTTGAGGTTCTTTTAATTAACTTCGGAATAATCATTTGACTAATATTAATATAGAAATAATCCTCACATTACACTAAAAGTAATGGATTAATTTATTACAGTCAAAATTTTTTATCGCTAGTGTTAGTCAATAGGAATATATTAACAAGTGGTTTGGATCAATTAAAAATCAAGGTTGATTATAAGGGGGTTTTAATTGAATAACGTAACTTATCACTTCAGCAAGTCGAAGAGGAGCTAAAAATAAATAACAGGTGTAAAAAGCCAGCTACCTATAAATAATGTGACCAGAGAATCCATGTAAAGTATTTCAATTTTATTATCCAACTTACCCCAGACTTTAACTTAAATAATTAATGCTTCGCTCCGACCAGAACTCTTATGGAACTATTCCTAACCATTTGATGAGGGGTAACCGCCCCGAGGACAATTTCGTTTTCCAGGAACCGGGGCACCATTACCCGAACTACTACAACGATTTGCCCCAAGGGATGGATCAGGGACACCACTCCAAATACAACTATCAGTATAGTGAGATGGATCACTACTCACAACCGATAGCTCAACCACTTGATACCTCGTTTCACTACTACAACTTCCCACCAGCTAACCTCCCTCCTCCTTCCCAAATGCTTAACAACACCCCACACAACAACAACACCCCAAATTTGCATCATCCAAGCACCACATTCGATACGTTTCAACAGTTACCAGCATATAGCAACCCTCAATATCCAAACCAACAATTGAACCAACAATTCTACGAATCTCCAAGGAACGACTCCAGACATATTTCTACCCACTCCACACCTTGTACCTTTGGCGAAACTTTCCAGAACACCTCCCCTTGGGTAACACAAACCAACAGCTTCGACGGATTGATGGACCCCATATTCGTTGTAAAGAGTGAAGCTACCCTCGAAGATGTCCACGTATGCCAATGGGATACGTGTGTAGATACCTTCGTCACTTTAGAGGAACTGATAATACACGTAGTGGAGTACCATATCGGTTCCGGTAGGTCGACTTATGACTGTATGTGGCGTGGTTGTACTCGTACTTCTAAACCCTTCCCAAAGAGACACAAGATGTTGAACCACTTCCGTACCCACACTGGTGAGAAGCCTTTTATATGCCACTTCCTCAACTGTAGGAAAGCTTTCAGCAGACCCGATTCTTTAGCTACCCACATCAAAACCCATTCGGAAGTTCGACCTTTCCACTGCCCCGTCAAAGACTGTGGTCGTTCCTACTACCACTCCAGGTCTCTAAGGAAACACGTACTAGGTCATAGAATCAAACCTAGTCAGTACTCCCCGGCTATACGACAGATTTTAAAGGATAACGCTAAAATCAGTTTAACGCACTCGTACGACTCCGACCGAACCTAATTATTTTATGTTTTTTCATCCGTTTTTCTTAGACTAAAATTTTTATACCAGTAGATTTAAAATTATATCTATGTAGTAATTAATAAATCCAAAATATAGTACATTCGATTAACATTGCATATTTTTATTTTTAAATTTGGAATTTACACCTATTTTTTTATTTATATTCCACTACTTTATTTGTATTTATCTTAAAATATTTTTAATGGTGCAATTTCATCCCGATTTAAAATTTAATCCAGTTTCCATATTTCCAAATTTGTACCAATGATTTAAAATATATTTATAAGTGATGTACCGATATTTATATAGCAAATGGTTGTATTACAAGTATTGTTTTAGTATAGTGTTGTATAGATCCTACTACTAATTAACGCTGGGGTACTGAATTTTCAAAGGATTGTGCTTGATTTCGTTTATAAAACGGGTTAGTGTTAATAAGTTTTGTAGCAAAGCAGCTGTGATAGTTAGCCTAAGCTCATTTAACCCACAATAACTGCTTAATTAAAGTATACCGATGTGTATGAAACGGTGTACCAGCCTTTTTTACTCTAATGGATGCAGTATCTATACGTGGTATATCGAAAGAAGGCAATTATTTGTTTTAATAGCTATTAATTAATCATGTTGAAGGTTGAAACGAATGGTTACTTATAAAATAATGTTATAAAACGGTAATATTAATTAATCTAATAAATATATATATTCGTTTTTAGATTTTGATAAAAATTTTCGACAGAACTTGTTATTAGCTAAAACTATTTATACGTATATATATGTATATTGATTAAAATAAATAAATAGCTTTAATTTGTAACTAAATTTAATTATAAAAATAATTTGGCTATAATTACAGTTTAAAATAATGCTATTTTTCTTTTCTATTAAAAATTCATTAAACTACTTTATTTTTATTTATTAAGGCCAGTATACTTTAGTGTATTAAGGTTATAATCACTTCCATCTATATTTAATAGAAAGAAGCAGTAATAATTGTCCTTTACTATACTGGTTAATTATTTTTAAATAAATAACTAAATCAAACTACTTTGTTAATAAATTTAATATAAGAATTTAATCTGTATATATTTAAAAAATAACTTATTATCAAATTCTGCTAGTACATTTTGATAAAAAGTTAAAGTTTTTAAATAATAGAAAAATAAAGTGATTATTAAATATATTTTAACTTTAATATAGTAGATATATCAAAATATACAAACTAATGGTTTTTGTACAAACAAATATATATATACTTAAACTTTTCAAAATTATTATACATTTTTAAATTATTTATACAGCTTGAAAATATTAGTTTAATAAAAAATGATTTATTTAGCTGAGTTATTAGATTTTAATTAATTAAAAACTTTTTAATTTTTATATAAAATATTTACTTTATAAAAAGTGAAATTAAATTTTTTAGTTAACTTAACTATTAATATAATTTGCTATATAATTATAAGATAGTAAATAGCCTTTATAATGGACTAAAAATATATAATATAATATAAAATTTAATAAATTAGTATTACAAATATAAAATTAAATTAGTATAAAATATAAAGTTTTTTATTTTTTGAAAAAAAAACTAGCTAAAATAATAAAAGTTATTACTATAAAAGCTAAAATATAAAATATATAATATAAATTATTTATTATAATATAATAAATAATATATAGTAAACATTATTTAAATTAGAAAACATTTTATTATAGCAAATTTAGAAAAAGATAGATTTATATTAATGTATTTTTTTAATGCTTAAACTTATAGTTTATAGCTACTAGCTATAAAACTTAAGTTAAAACTACTTTATTAAAATTTACAACTTTTAAATATAGCCTTTTATAGCTATCTATAAGTTTTTTAAATTATCTTTAATAGTTTTTTATCTCTCTATTATATAAAAAGTATACTTTATATAATTATATAAAAAAGATAAAGTATAGTTTTAGTAAACTTTTTTTTAGCATTTTTAATTAAGTTAAAATATAAGCTAAATATAGTAGTAAAGTTATATTTTAAGATTATATTAATTATTTTTTCCAATATATTTTAATAATATATTATAGTATTAAAACTATATCTTAATATTTTACTTATTTTAAAAACTATTTAATTTTATTTATATTTAAAATTATTTTTATCTATACTATATAGCAAAAAAATAAAAGTATAAGTTTATAAACTTATTTTATATAATAAAGTAAACTATATTATTATATACTATAGTATTGTATATTTTTTCAAAAATAGCAAAAAGAAGATAGCTTTAATTATTTAAAAGTATATAAAAATTAAGCTTACTTTATAAAGTAAAGTAAGTTAACCTAATTTTTAAGCTATTTTAAGATTTAAAATAGCATAGTTTTTTAATAAATATTTAATAATTTTTAATAAGAAAAATATAAACTAAATTATATAAAATAGAATTTTTTATTTTTATTTTTATTTTTATTTATTATAAATAAAATTAAGTATAAAACTTAAATTATTAATTAATATATTTAGCTATAATATTATATATATATTAGTAGCATAATTAAAAATTATATTAGTTTTATATTATTTTTTATTTAATTATGCTTTTAAAAAGCTAATATTTTTTTATTTAAATATAAAATTTTAAATTAAATTACAAAATAAAATTATAAAAAACTATATATTAGAATTTGCTTTAATAATAATATAAAAATATAAACTAGTACTAATTTAAAATTTAAAATGTATATATTTAAATAAGTTTATATAATTTTAAAATATATTATTTAAAATAAATAACTATAATTAAATATAAATCTTATAGTATTATTAAATATAATAAAAATTACTTTATTTTAATATTGAAATATTTTTTTTATAATTATATATTAATAATTTAAATTTAATAGTTAGCTTTTACTTAACTATTTTTAAAAGTAGAAATATTGCTAAGTTTTTATTAAGTAGCTAATTTAGAGATAAATAATTTAATTAATTAAGAGTTTAGATAAAAAGTAAGCATTTTAATTTTTTATAAGCTTAATTAAAAAGTAAGTATATAAGTTTTAGTATTTAGTTAAGTTTAAATTAAGTATTTTAACTTGATTATACTTTAAAATCTTAAAAATATATTATAATAGTAATATAAAAATAAAATATATAAAAGTTTATTTAAAGTAAAAAATAGTTTTTTTAATAATATACTTAACTAATTACTTATAAGAAAATTAAGTAAATTAAGTAAATTATATAAAATAAAGATAATATTAGCTTTAAAGTAAGTTAAATTATTAATAAATAATCTAAAAAAATAATATTTATTATATTAATAATATAATAACTATATTATTAAAAAGTTTTAATTAAAGATTTACTTTAAAGATAAGCTAATATTATTAAATACTTAAGTAGTATAACTTTTAATAAAAAAGATATTATTTTAATTTAATTTTATATCAGTTATAAAAAAAACAATATTAATGTAAAATTAAGATAATAAATACTTAAATTTAAAATACTAACTAAAATATTATAGTTTTCAGTTTAAATTATAATATATTTAAATTATACTATATGTATATTAATAAATAATAATTAGTTTAAAGTATAAATTTAGTATATTTCAAATAATAAATTTCTTATTTTAAGTAAAAACTATTATTAAAAGCTTATTTTTAACTATAAATAGTTTTATTTTATAGATAAATTTACTTTAAAATAAAACTAATTAAATATTATTAATATTATATTTTTTTATTAATTTAAAATATTTTACTTTAATTATAATATAATATTAATAAAAGTAGTTAAAATTTTGAAATATAAATTTATAAAATAAAGTTTATATTTATTATAGTTTTTAGTTTGCTAAAAAAGCTTTTTTATTTAAATATTTAATTAAAATTTCTTTTTTTTAATTTTAATTAATTTAGTTTAAAATTATATAAAAGCTTAATATAGCTTTATTAAATATTTATATATACTTTATTATATATTATTTATATTTACTACTATAATTTAATTTAGTTATATTATACTATTTTTAAAACTATTTACTTATTTAAATTAATTATAATAAATATATAATTTTTTTCTAATATTTATATATATATAATAGTTAAATTTTGATTTTAAAATTTTACTTTAAGTTATAGTTTAATATTAAAATAGATTAAAAAAATAATAAATAAAATTTTAAAATAAATCTTTAAAAAAAGTATATATAAAAATTTTACTATTAAAATAATATTATTTAAACTTATATAGCAGATTTTAACTTATATAAATAAAAAAGTAATAAAGTAAACTTTTAAAACTGTATTTTAATAGTATAAAAAATTTAAAATATTAAAAATAAAGCTTTTAGTATATATAAACTAATTTCAAATACTAATATTTTATAGCTTTTAGCTATAAATAAATAAATATACTTATAATTTTAGTTTAAATTTTTTAAAAAGCTTATTTAATATATAATTTTATTATATAGTATAAATTTACTATTTTTTATACTATTGTAATAATTTAAAATTATATTAAATATATTTATATTAAAATTTTCAACTAATTTTCTATATAATAAAAAATTATATATAGCTTAAATTTAATTTAATTAAATTAAAAATATTTAAATGCTATTTAAGTAAAGCTTAAAGGTTATTAAAAAATATTCTATTAAAACTATACTTTATATTTTTTATAGTAGAAAAAAAAACTAATAATATATAAAATTATATTAAATATACTTAAATTTATAAATATAGCATTATAAAAATACTAGTAAAATAAATAAATAAAACTTATAAATAGCTAGTTTTTTATTTAATATATTTTAAATAGTTATTTAAATATTATTATTATTATTAAAGTAACCTAATTATTATTTATATTAGTTAAAATAGTTTGGTTTTATTTTATATTTTTATACTAGTTATAGTTTTTAAATAAGTTAATATTATTAGATTATTAGAAAAAAATTAATAATTTATAAAATTATTTTGACAAAAAATAGTATAAATTAATATTAATAATATTATTATTATATTTTATTTAAATATTTTAATTTTAATATTTTAAATAATATAAATAAAGTTAAATTAAGTATTTAAAATAATATTAAAGTAATTACTATATAATTAAACTTTTTAAAAGATTTCATATAAATTAAGCTAGTATAAAAAATAAAGTATATATTTATATTATAACTTAAAGCTTATTAAATTTATTAACTAAAAAAAATTAACTATAAATTCATTATTATATTATATTTTATATTAAATATCCAACTATAATATAATAAGTAAAAATAACTTTATTTTTTGATATTATATTATTTTTTACTAGTTTAGTAATTTATTTTTTAGTTTAATAGATTTATTATAAAATAATATATCTTTTAAAATATATTTAAAAATATTTAATAAAATATTTATTATATTTATTAATTTTAATACTATTATAAATATTTATAATATAAGTAATTTTGATTTAAATATACTTTATAATATATATATTTATTACTATTTATTAAACTTTAAAATTTGCTAAATTATAAAAATAAAAATAAAAGTAAAAATAAAATATTTGCTTAAAAACTTTTTAATTTAAATTATTTAAATATAATTTATTTTATAAACTATTATAAAAGTTTAAATTAAAATTTTTACTTATATTTATTAAATATAGCTAGTATATATATTGAACTTTACTAAATATTTTATTACTTTTACTAAAATTTAAATTATATTAGATAATATAGTTTATAAAATTAATATTTATTCAATTAAAAAATAAAAAAAATTATAATATGTAGTTATATTATATAGTATTTAACAATTTATTATAAAAATGTTTAAATAATTTATATTATAATTATTATATTATATTGGATTTAAAAAATTTATATATTTATTTTAAACTTTTTAAATAAATTTTATCTTTTTTATTTTTATTCTTTTATTCTTTTATTCTTTTATTCTTTTTATTAACTTTATATAATTTAAAAAAAAACTTTTTAACTACTATTATAAAAAAATTACATTTATTTATAATTTACTTTATAAATAATAAAATAATTTAACTTGTTAATAAATTATATATTAAATATAATTATAATAGTAAAAATCTAATAGCTACAAATTTAATATTTATAAATCTTAGTAATTTTAAAAAGATAAATAAAAAATTAAAAAAATATTTTTTATTATTAAATAATTTAAATTTTATAAGTTAAATTAAATATATAGTTTATATCTAAATTTGTATTTATATAAATAATAACTTAAAAAATTATTACAATAACTTTGTTTAATTAATTAATAACATTTTCAAAAAAAAACTATACTGCTTAAAAGTTTAATTACTATACTATTATTTAATTTATACTTTTCTGAAATTTTTATAAAACAATTAATATTCTATTACTATCTATAAAAACATATACTATATATATATTCTAAACCTATTTATTTTATTTAAATTTATATAGATCTATATTGTTTAAATTATTTTGAGGTGATGATATAGCTAGTCATTATAATACCTTACTGCATTATTGTTATTGCAATATAGTACTTCTTCTAAGTATTTGAAGATGCTTTTGACAGTATATAATAATAGTTATATATAAGCCAGTAAAGTGTATTTTTTAAGTTAAATATTTTATTTAAAAGAAAAAATAATAAAAATCAAACCTGAGGAAGAAAGAATGAACTTAGTAAAACGTTGTATTGAAATACCAATCTAGATTTTAGCAAGTTAGTTTATAGTCATCCTAGCAGGGCTTGACACTTACAGCTACTAGTTCTTTATTTCTTTTAAGAAAACCTATATAAGGCTAAAAGTTTGGATGTATATTTTCCTATTAAAAAACAAATACTCAAAAACTAGCGATCTGTTGAACCCCTCTATTTACTGAAGTAAGGGGAGACAAGTTGGTTAATTGATTATCTAGATAGTAGGGTGACTACCCAAGCGGTATGAAAATAAAAGGTATCGATTCCAATCAATCATCAATCTACATATCTGCCAATTCCCTCAACAGCTTCCTTACAAATCTCGTGATTTCAGCTCTGTCAGAACTAAAATTTTGATACTTGTTTTATAACTAGCCGAGATATTAAACAGTAAAATAAATGCATTATAACCAATAATAATTTATGTTACCAAAAGTTGTCAACCAGTCGAGTTTTATTATGGTGCCACTCGAGCTGAAGCTTACACCATATTCCCTATTATGTTCAAGCGTTGGTAGAAGTAGAGCTATAATTGGCTGATGTGAGATAACTTAAACTTTCAAAAGATAAAGAAATGTCACACTTCCCTTTTCATTCAAATAAATCAAAAAGGTAAAGTCGACTTTTAAAAAAGATATGGATCTGCATTAGGTTTTGAAGCTTAGAAATGTATATAAACGACCTGAAGGCGTAATCTTGAAGAAAGTTTTAACACGTTTTTGCCAACCAGGATTAATTAGCTTTGAAGGAACCCAAAATTTAGCTTAAAAAGTATGAAAGTTATCGATAAAATCAACAATCGCCAGACAGAAGGAAAGCCATACTTCTCATTTGAATACTTCCCACCCAAAACTCAACAGGTAAAAGGATACAGGTTAGTTCGTTAATGTTAACCAAATAATTCTAGGGTCTTATAAATCTATATGGTCGTTTAGAGCGTATGTACCAACTAGGGCCCGAGTTTATTGATGTGACCTGGGGAGCTGGTGGTACTACCTCAGATTTAACTATCGAAATCTGTTCAACTGCTCAAAGCGTATACGGTTTAGAAACATGTATGCACTTGACTTGTACTAATATGCCTAAACAGAAAGTTGACGACGCTTTGAGGGTAGTTTTTTAATATCATATCAGTGACGTTAACATTTTGATTTCTAGCTGGCTAAAGAAAATGGTGTTCAAAATATTTTAGCTTTAAGAGGAGGTAACCATTTTTCATTTTTTTAACATGTATTTAATTTAATATATTTTGTTATTAGATCCTCCTGTAGGTCAAACTAACTGGTCTAAATGTGACGACGGGTTCTCCTACGCTATAGATTTAGTAAAATATATCCGTCAGGAATATGGGAATTATTTCTGTATCTCAGTAGCCGGTATATATTACATTCTGAGCAAGTTTAACTAATTTTGTTTTATTTTTAGGTTATCCGGAAGGACATGTAGATAGTGAAGATAAAGAAATTGATATACAATATTTGAAGGATAAAGTAGATGCTGGTGCTGATTATATCGTCACTCAACTTTTCTACGATGTTGATAACTTCTTAGCTTGGGTTAAAAAGATAAAGGATGCTGGTAAATTTTTACAGGTTTAAGTTTACAATTACTCATTTTTAATAATTTAGGCATTAATGTTCCTGTTCTACCCGGAATTATGCCTATCCAAAGTTACAACGGGTTTAAACGCATGACCACCTTGAGTAAGACCATCGTACCCAACCAGATCCATGAAAGTCTAGAACCTATTAAGGACGATGACCAAGCTGTTAAAGATTTCGGTGTCAACTTGGCTGTGGAGATGTGCAAAAAGATGCTGGAAAATGGAATACAAGGTTTCCACTTCTACACATTAAATTTGGAAAAGTCAACAAGACTTATCTTACAAAAATTGAAGTTCATCGATGCTACCGAAGTTTACCGACCATTACCCTGGAACCCATCCCTTACTAAGAAGAGGGAAAAGGAGAGCGTACGTCCTATATTCTGGCGTAACCGAACTCAGTCCTACATCGCCAGAACCAACGAGTGGGATGAGTTCCCTAATGGAAGATGGGGTGATTCCAGGTCCCCTGCCTATGGTGAACTGGATGGATACGGTGTATCTATTAAGTACCACCAGGATCAGGCTCTGAGTTTGTGGCAGAGCCCTACTTCAATCAACGACATCGCTAACCTGTTTGTGAGCTACTGTCAGGGTAAACTATCCGCTTTACCCTGGTGTGACCAACCGCTCTATCCCGAGACCGGTGCTATTAGGCAGCCTCTGATCGATATCAATTCGAACGGGTATTTAACCATCAACTCGCAGCCAGCTGTCGACGGGATTAAATCCAGTGACAAGACCTATGGGTGGGGACCTAAGAACGGATACGTGTACCAGAAAGCCTACTTAGAGCTGTTCTGCTCACACGCCCAGCTGGAGCAGCTGATCGCGAAGATCGAATTGGACGAGCAGTTCACCTATTACGCCGTGAATAAGAAAGGTGAGTTACGTACTAACAACACCTCTGAAGGCCCTATGGCCGTCACCTGGGGCGTGTTCCCCGGTAAAGAAGTGGCTCAACCTACCATAGTTGAAGCGGTATCCTTCATGGCATGGAAGGACGAGGCGTTCGAGCTGTGGAACCAGTGGGCTAAACTGTACCCCCAGGACTCCCAGACCACTAAACTGTTGACCTCGATCGCTGATGAATGGTACCTGATCAACATCGTCTACCACGACTTCACCGTCAAAGACGCTATCTTCAACGTATTTGAAACTTCTACCGCTTCTAGATAAAAGCACTAATAAAAATTTATGTGTAAATAATTTAAATTTTAGGATCTTCAAATTGATGTCCCAACAGAACTTTTTTATTGATTTATTTTTTAGCAGCTTTAAATTTGAAGTGTAGTATATCACCGTCCAACACTTGGTACAGTTTACCTTTCTGGTACACTTTCCCTAACTTCTTCAACACGGACTCCTCCTTATGTTCTAGAAAATCGGAATAGTGGATCACGTCACTGGATATAAACCCTTTTTCGAAGTCAGTGTGAATTATACCAGCTGCTTGGGGTGCTAGGAACCCGTCCTTTACAATAAAGGGTGTAGGTTAGTAATTGGATTAGCTTGAACAAGAAAATTTACTTTTATAGTCCATGCTTTTACTTCATCTTTACCTACCGTAAAGTAATGGATAAGGTCTAAACTTCTATACCCTTGATGTACAATTTTATCTAAACTACATTCCAGTTCCAACTCTTTTAAAAATTCTTGGCGCTCATCATTCTTCAGTTGGGCTAGCTAGTAAACAATCAATAATAGGTTGGTAACAAAAATTACTTCCAGTTCTAAAGGTGCACAGAATGGAATGACTTTATCTACGATTTCATTTTCTTGAATGAATTTGTCTATACTAAAAATTATTATTTCACTAAGTGGGATGTATAGGTTGAAATTTACTTTTTTGTATCTTTATTATAGATTGTATCTTGATCGACGTTGATTAAATATATAACAGGTTTAGCGGTAATCAAGTTAACTTTATTAATTAGCTCAATCTATACAAACTATAAATAGTTATTTACATAAAAATAATACCTCTTGATTATCCCAACTACCCTTTCTAATTTCTAAATCCTTATTACCAACAAAATCGATTAATTTATTTATTATATCCTATAGTACACATTTAATAAAATTCTAAAAACTATAGCTTATACCAACTCTAACGCCTTCTCCTTACAAAAACTTTTCTTAATACTTTTCTCTAAACCAAGTTTAAAATTATCTAAATATTCTAAATCTTTTATCTTCAATTCCAGTTCTATAATGCTTCTATCTCTAGTTGGGTTGATGGAACCTTCAACATGATGAATATCGTTATTCTCATAATATCCTAACAAAAAAATAAATACAAAAAAAATGGAAATATAAAATTTACTACAGACATGGTAGAGTGCATCTACATTTCGTATACTATTTAAAAATTCGTTTCCTAAACCTAAACCTTTTGAAGCTCCTTCTACTAAACCGGCGATATCGGTGATAGATAAAGTTGCTGGTGAACTCTTCTTAGGTTGGTAATTTTGAACTAAGTTGTCGAACCTTTTATCGTTTACAATAACTTTGGATTCGTTGGGTTCTAAATAAAATAAAAAATAAACATCTCGGTACCTAAATCCCTATATTTTACCTATCGTACAGAAAGGAAAATTTTCAGCTGGTACCGAACTTTTGGTCAATGCGTTAAACAAACTACTTTTGCCAACGTTCGGTAACCCAACTATACCTAACTTTAAATTAGAACTGAACCGACCTAGTTTCACGCCACTATCTACTGAGCCGTCCTTGGTTGCTAAGGTCGTATACCGAAACCGGTTAATGTTCTGTACTTTCAAATATTTTTTTAAAGCTGACATGTTTCGTATAAAAAAGGTAAAAAGTTTATCTTTCGAACTCAACTAAGTTTAATTTTATGCTAAAGCCGATAACAAAGTTTTAAATATACAATTTTTATCATATTAAAAAAAGAATACATTACCTATATAATTTCATTGTATGATGTAAACCTATAACAATATTATATAGTATATGTAAAGTAAAGTGAAGTTTACTTTCTAATCCATAATTGTTCACATCCACAAATATTTCAAACATTTTATACTCGATAAACGTATTATTTAAAGCTTTATACAGTTTTTATATTTATATATTTATAAAGTATTAATTTATTCGCCGGTATAAAAGGTATATATTTCTATAATTATACTGAATATAATTATTGAAATTACTCCATAAAAGTTTTTAGTCTAAGTGTAAAGTTACTGTAAGCAAAAGTACCGCTATTTCATATAACTTTATCGATATATAAGAATAAAACTATTTAAACACATATTCTATACTTAACTTGTAATTCAGCTGCACCCTTGGAACTTTCCAACACCTTCGAAAGTATGGTCTATACCTTTTTTTCGCACTCCAGTTGATCACTAATTTACCTCTCCACAACAAAAGTTTTAGCTAATAGTTTGAAGGGAATTTAATGTTGATGAATAAAACGAACTTAAAATACCAATTGTACGTGTGTTGTAATAAAGATTTACCACGAGTTTAAAATATATTTATAAGGTACTCATATTACAACAGTAATTTAACTTATTTCTTCTATTTCTTTTACCTTGTATCAACATTTGTAGCACTAAAATATGTTGAATTTAATACTAATGTTAATACTAATACTGAAGACGGTATCGGCGCGATGCCAAGAGAATGAAGCTGGGTTCAACAAATGTGTACAAGAATCAAAGTCTTCTTTAGATCTATGCCAAAAACAAGATTTAAATTGCCAATGTAGTGCAGCTTCAACTGGAATCACCTGCTTCAGTATATGTAGCTCTGACGACGAAGAGCTTATGAAAGAGAAGTATCATCTAGTTCAAAAAGTACAAAGCATGTGTAACACCGTATTTAAACCGACTCCTACTACCAAACTTGAGAATGGGAACAACTACAACAAATTAAAGTTACAGGATAACAACGCCAACCCTACTCCAGTTGTAGATGGTATAGTTAAAGGTAGGCCTCAGTACTTCAACATCAAAGAGTTCCCAGTAGCATCGGATCCACCTAATATGTTCAATCACGTTTCCAAATTTCAAACGGTTAATCCGGAGCAGACTCAACCGGCCGCTACCTCCGATACAACTAAACTAAGGTTCAGCTTACTCTTCGTTATTTCGATAACGCTTGTTGGGATATTTATGATTCGTTAATTTCAAATTAGACAAAATATTTACACTACAAATTTAATTCCATTAATCATTAAACAATTATTTACATCGTTACTAACTTAAACGTTTAATTAATATAGCTACAGTTTTACAAAGGAAACCAATAAATTACATTGAACATTAAAATTTATTACACTATTTTTATATTAATGAAAAGTAACTTTATTTAAAATAGATTTACCTAAGGTTTTATAACTATACTTATTTAAATATGCTTTTTATATTTGATTTAAATATATAAACAACCACCGATTATAAAATTTGGATTAATTAACTATAATTTTACTACTTATAAAATCTTTCATATCCAAATATACTAAAAAATGATTAAATTTTTTTTACTAATGACTAATTTTAAAAAAAAAGAAGTTTAGTTTCGAAAACTATAGCAACTTTCTGCAACTTTTTTATCATTTAAATTAAATTCAGTTGCTTAGAACTACTTAATGATATATAGTGTTAGGGAAAGTTGATTCAATTTGTTAAGTAACTTGAAAAATTAGCGTACTCTAATTTACGGTTAAAATAATTTATCTTAGATTTGAGTACTCTAATTTTAAAAATATAATGCTAATTCAAGCTTTTGTCCAAGCCTTTAAATTGAATACCCTGTTTTTAATAGTTATTTCATGTTAAGTATAATAGGAAGTTTTATAATAAAAATATTTAAAATTTATTATTAAAAAATAATTCAATAAAAAATTTTAAAATTCATTTTTTTATTGAACAATTCAATTTTTTAGTGAATCAAATCGAACGTTGATTTGAGTACTCTGAGTACTCATATAAAATTGGCTAGAGTATTCAAAGCTTTTGCTTCCCAATCTCTAATGATATATCGTATAAAGATCAATTAGAATTCAACTTTTTAGTATATTTAGTACTATGGTTTACTAATTTACTTTACATAAATTCTTAAATTTCTAGTTTATTTTTTGTAAAGGTATAACTTAATTCTAAATCTATTAAATTATTTTTAATAGGACAAAATTTATTGAAATTATTTTAACTAAATTTTAAGGCAATTAAAATAAATAAAATTTGTTAAGATTTATTATTTAAATATAGCTGAAATTCTTAAATTATTATTAATTGTAATAACATTAGGTTTTAAGTAAGCTAGTTTTAGCTTAAGCTATAGATAAATATTATTGTATAGTATAAAGTGGATGAATATATATGCTTATTGGTACTATTTGTAGTTAATATAAGTATATAGTTAATAATGTTACTAATAGTAGTAGTTTTCTGGATTTATAAATATTCAGTAATTAGCATTATATTTATAAATAAATAAAAACTACTTGAAAATTTTATAGTATTTATATAAGTTGGTATTTTAAGGCTAAATATATACATACTTAATATAATATATATATATATATATAATAGTTTCCAAATAATTTAAGGAGTAGATAATATAAAGATGCTTATAGTAACCTTATTAAACTATATATATATATAAAATTAGCTAATAAAAAAGATAAAAATTAAAAAATATATACTATAAAAATAAAAAACTACTCTTTTTTAAAAGTAGTTAATTTTAATTTAAAAGATTTACTAAAAACATAAATATTTAATATAATTAGATAATAAATAATAAATAAATACTATTTATTTAGTTTTATATATATCTAAAATTTAAAAATTTCTAAAATATTTTATTAAAAGTTATATTAAAAATATATTTTTTAAAAAGTAAATAGTATTAATAAAAATACATCTGCTACTATATAATAGATATATTTAAATATATTTAAAAACTTCAAAAAAAAACTTTAATAGTAAAAATAATTTATTTTATTTTAATAAATAATATATTAAAATTTAAAAAACTAGTATAAATATTATTTTTTATACTTTTAAGTTAAAATTTTATAATATATCTAATTTTTAAATAGACTTAAAGCAAAGTAATTTAAGTAAATTTATATTTTAGCAAAAATACTACTAAAATATTATTATTAAAATTATCTTTTATACTTTTAAAAGTATTTACTACTAATTAGTAAATTTATTTATTTATAATTTAAAAATATTAAAATATATCTAAAAATTTCAAAAAAATCTTAATTAATAAAAGTATTTATTATAATAAAATAAGTAATATATTAAAATTAGAAAATATTTTAATATAAAATATTATTATAACAACTTTAAAAAAGATGTAATTATATTTTAGTATTTTTTAATATCTAATTTTAAAGTTTATAGCTTAAAGTTATAAAATTTAAGCTAAAATTATTTTATTAAAGTATATAGCTAAATGATATAGCTTTTTATAACTATATATAAGTTTTTTTTAAAATGTTTTACTAGTATTATACTTTTTCACTATTATATAAAAGAAAATAAAGTAAAGTTTTAAAACTTTTTTTTAAATATTTTTAAACTAAGCCTAAAAATATATAAATAATTTTAATTTAGATTAAAGTTTAAGCTATAAATAGTTTTTTACTATATAAAAAACTAAAACTAAATTTTAATACTAGTTAAAAAGTAAAATACTAATATTATATATCTATATAATATATAAAGCTTAATATTATTTTTAATTATTATAATAGTATAAAAAATAATATTTTACAATTAAGTAGTAAAATTATATATTAGAATAATTTAATAGTTTTTTAAATAAACTTTTTGAAAAACTTAAAATAAAACTATTTAGGTAAATTTATAGCTTTATAACTTTTACTATAAAGGTATTAAAATTAAAATTATTTTATATATATATTAAAATATAGTTTTAATAATTAAATTTATTATTTTAAAATTTTATTAATAATATTTTACTATAAAATTAAGATTTTTATCTTGTAATTAAAAATAATTATAATTTTAATTAAACTGATATATATTATTTATATTTATATAATAAAGTTATAAAAACAGTATATTTACTTATATAATATTACTTTATAAGTTTAAATAATATTATTTAGGTAAATAATAAATATTTTTAGCTATAAAGCTTTATTTTAAAACTATATTATTCTTTTATTAAACCTATTTTAATAATATATTTTAGTCTTAAAGTATAGATTTAATGTCTTATAAGATTTAAATACTATTTAAGTATATTTCACTTAATTTTTTTAACTCTGCTATAAAAAAATAAAAGTATAACTTTATAAAAAAGATAATTTTAAATATTTATAAGTATTTTAATATTGAGCTTACTTTATAAAATAGATTAAAATAAGTTAATAATTTAGCTATTCTAAAATTTAGAGTAATATATTAAAATATAGCTTTAATATACTATAATTTTATAGTTTGCTTATACTTATATACTTTAAATATAGGTTAAAAATACCTGCATATATAAAAATAAAAAAAATAAAAATTAGTTTTATTTATTATTTAAGTATATTTTAAATAGTAAAAGTTAAATATTTATTTAAAATATAGCTTTAAATAACTTTAGTAATAAAGTTAAATATATAATTATTTTATAATATAATATAATTTCTTAATATATATTGATTATTATAATTATAATAATAACAATCTTAAAAAATTATAAATAATAGCTAAAAAATAATTTATTAATATATAATTAAAAATATAAATACTTTTTTTCTTAATTATTTTTTTAAATTAAAATAACTATATTAAAAATAAATATAAAAAAATTTAAAAAAAATTAATATAACTAAAATTAAAAATACTTTTAAAAATCTAGATAATATACTAAAAATAACTAAATTATTATATAGTTACTTTTATTTTAAAATAAAACAATAGTTTAAGATACTTATATAATTATTATCTAAAAATATTATTAGATTATTTAATTTAACTTAATTTAAAAAATCTAAAGTAAAATTAAAATATTTAAAAAATGTTTAAAATAAAATATTATAAATTTAATTAGTTATTTAAAAAAACTAGTTATTAATATAGTATATAAGTAAATATATATACCATTTTTATAAAAAATTAAACAAAAAAATAATTTAAATAGTTTTTATAAAATATTTAAAATTAAAACTATTTGCTTATAAATAAAAAAAATTAAAGTAAACTAATAAGTAATTTTAATATATTAACAACTTTAAAGTGTTTATAATTTTTTATTAATAAAATAATATAAATAAAATTTTAAACTTAGATAAAAAATAATTTTATATTAAAAAAGCTATAATTTAAATAAAGTATATATTTTTTATTTAGTATAAAATTATTATTAATATAGTAAATAATAGTAGTAAAATTAAAACTAAAAAATTATAATAGTTTTAAAATAATAGTTTAAAAAGTAATATATAAAGTATAATTAATCAGTTTTATAAATTATATTATACTTATATAATTTGCAATAATTAATAATTTAATACTTTTATTAAAATAAAAATAAAATATATTAAGCTATAACATTTACTTTAAAAAAACTATAAATATATTTTTTTATAAAATAAGTATTAAAAAACTATAATAACTAATTTTATTATCTGTAGTTTTCTTTTAGTAAACTAAAATAAACTTTTTTACAACTGGTAATATTATAATTAAAAACTGGAATTTTAGTACTTATTAATCTATAAACTATAAAATCTATTAATACTTATATTATAATATTAGCTTTATTAACTTTACTAGTATTTATATATTTATTTATAAAGTTTTTATAAAGTTACTATTATTTATTTAAAGTAGTTATAAGATTAATTATTAATATATAAATTACTCTATTTTTAACTATATAACTTTTTTAATCTAATATAGCTAATTTTATATATATTATAAAGTAAAAGTATAGCTAAACCTAATAAAAAATAATAAACTAAAGCTAAATGTAATAAAAATTATAGTAACTTAAGTAAATATATAGAAATTAATAATTTTTATTAGTAAAAATATATATTTTAATTATTAGCTTAAGTGTTGGATTTAAAACTAAAATATAATAAAGTACTATTATATTTAATAAAATTATAATTATAATTATAAAAATATCATTAATCTAAATAATATGTTATTATAAAAAAATAATTGGTTTATAGATAAATTATATACAATATAGAAATAATTAGTGACCTTTTAAATTAAAATAATTAAATTGCTAATATAAAATACTATAATAAGCTTAAACAATTAATTATACTTTAAAATAGTTATATAAAATTTTTAAGTATAATAGCCTATAGTAAAATAAATAAAAATTGAAAGCAAAATTATAATAGATTGTTTTTATTCTTTTATAACATTGTAGATAAAGCTAACTTTACAAATTTATAAATATAAATAATTTGCTTACTATTTACCTTTTATTAAAACAAATTAAATTTAAATTAAAAAAATAAATAATTTTATTAAAACTACAAGTTATAGATTAAATAATGGTATAGTACAAAAAATATATATGACATTTAAATGATTTATTTTCGTTATTAGATCTTAAATTTAAAATATTTTTTTTTTAGTTCTTTAACATTTTTTATTTATTTACAGGATTTACAAATTAAGCAAAAAGACTAAGAAAAAATAAGCACAGTAATTAGTAATTGAAAGCTACAAAAACTAACCGCAGTATTTAGTTTAATAATTTATTTTTTTTTAAGTTTAGAAGCCTTCTGAAGCTCAAATTTCTGTCTCCTTTTTAGGTATATGACACAATCTGGTACAACAGGATCTAAAGCCGCAATATTAAATTGGTGGATGATCGGTTGAGATATGTCAGTTCTACCCTGTAAGGCGAGCAGGATATTATGGGTGCTTTTTAGGCTAGGTAACCATTGGTGATGTTTATCAGGATTGAAGTTTTTATAAATTCGTGTATTTTTGTACTTACCAGTGATCAGTATATTTAATTTCTCCAATTGTATAGTGGTTGATAAGTTGGTGGTTGGGGTAGCCATAGCTTCTACAATAGCCTTGAACAGTCTGACTGATGTAAATTTACACTCGAATCTAAGAATACCAGCTGCCGTATCAAGATTAGGAGTGGTGTGGAAGATATCGGCGATCCGTTTATTGTTCTGTCTACGAACTTTACCGAAATGGATCTTAGTTAAGATATGTACTTTCGACTGTACAAGCTTACTAACCTCTGAGTTCAAGTATTGATAAACGCAGGCATCAGAATTTCCTTCCTTGGTTAGTAGGTTTTGGTAGGTATTATCAGTTAGAGCCTGACGTCTGACATTATTCTTACGGTGCTGATAGGACTGTATGAAGGAAGCTAGTAACCACCACTGCGATTTAGTAGAACACCAAGCCTCAAAAACATCTTTAGAAGACTTGGAAGCTTCCAAATTTAGAGTACCATTCAGGACGTGTTGGGTAGGTTTGAAAAGGAATTCAAGTTCTATAAAATGTTTATTCACTTTAGATTTAACTGCATTTTTAACCTGTTCGATGAAACGAGCTGTTGGCTCAGGCAATGGACGCGATAAATCCGAATCTAAAGCAAACATGGGGCTGTTGGAATTTTCGTTTACAGCTTTTCTTTCATTAACTGTCTTACCATCAATTAGATCTCTGAACATGGTAGCGTAATCTGCTTGAACAGCATATTCAGTACCTTTTTTGGCAGAATCTATGTTGCTGGCTGTATTGTTAATAACTTTTTCAGTATCTAACTCGAATAACGATAACAAATCATCAGCTTTATCAAGTGTGACATATGGAGCATTCAACTGACGACGTACAACCTCCTCAGCCATAGCATCTTTAATTATTGAGTAGGCTGTCATAAATTCTTCCTTGTTTATATCACCCTTATGTATAGCACACAGTAGTTTAGTTAGGAAAAGGGAGTGGTTGTTCACGCAGTCTACAGTTCTACCCTCTGGAGTGCTCAAATAGTTTTGATATTGTTCTTTAATCTCATCTCTCAAACTTTTGGCAAAGGGAATTGTATAGATAGCTAAGCAGGTCTCGAGCACCAATTTGAGTATAGTTGCGTTGTGCTGGGTTGGCTTCGTCGAGTAGTCTGAGATACACTTTGCTAGGACTAGGAAAGGAACAGTCTTAAGCTCTAAACCGGAGCCACCGGTTAACGAGAGGGTGCATATCCAAGATAAGATAGACATGGAACGTTTGGAAGCTATGGACCAATGTTCTTTGTTGATATACAGGGGTAATACCGCATTAATAGATTCGGAACCAACTCCGGTAGCTACGGAGCTAGTAGCGGTGTTATTGAATCCTCCATGTAGTTCCTGGTTATCGCCACCTTAGGTCAATTTGTAAGATAATAGGTCCATAAAGGCCTCGCAAGTGACGAAAGTTGGACCAACATTCAATATCTGTAACTGAGAAGGATCAAAGACGGTGGCTTCACTTCTACGTACCTGTAGACCTAAGCCTATACAGTCACTGTCTTCCATAGCCTCAAGGAAGTTACATCTAGTCATATAGCACATGATGTCGTTGATAAGTTTAGGGTCGGTACTCCGATGTAGTTGATCGAAATCGGTATTTTTGACGATCTCTTCGATCTTAGCTTCCATATTCTCGATTTCGGTAGCATTGTTAGCTGTACGTTTATCCAAAGTCCTCTGACCTTTATTTCCCAACAATAAAGCGTTCTGACTGGCAAGTGATTGCCATTTAGCTATTTTTTCGTTGGTTAAGTTTCCGTTTCGTAGTTCTACTAAGTTTTTACGTAACTGATTAACTAAAGTACGTACATGTTGAATTTTCTTTATTGTTTGTTTACGTAAATTAGATTTAAGCCTTGCAGCATCCGCTATTGTATTCAAAAGCTCCTTATCTACAGTTTCCAGCTCTATTCCTATAGCATTGATTTCACTGACATCCAATTTGTTGATCGTGCCTTGAAACACTTTGGAGGCAAGGGATTTAACCTTAATCTCCTTGAGGGATGTTAGTATACGGAACCCAGTGCTATCTTCGATATCGTTTAAATCAAGAGGTGTTAATTTGATTAAACCAATATCTTTAAGCATATCCCCATTCTGCTTATTAGAAGTATCGGTCGACTTGCCTTGTTTTAGGTTTACTGCTAGTCTTAAGTTGGAATAGTTGGCAAGATGTTTCTCACCAACGAATACTGCTTCATTGTTATGGTCTATGTTTAGAGGAATCGTAGTTCCGTTTCGTAGCTGTACCACGAAAGGAAGCTGTACGGCCTCCAGGATATCTGTTAGATTGCTTACAGCAGTAGGAATGTCTGGAGCTGACTGTACGTACTGGAAAGTACCTTTAGTACAACCCATTTCAGATATTTTACTGAGTAGGAGGGCGTCGTGAGAAGCACTAAAACCAAGTACGTGAACATCCACTTTCACGGTGGAATTTTCAGTCATAGAAAGCTTTAAGTTGCTAAAAACACAGTTGGAAGTGCTACTTAGAACTTCTCTTCGTACACGTGGATCTTGACCATCAGTAAAGAATAGACAGGATACAAAAGTATTCTCTCCCAATATCTTCAATATATCAATTTGTTCTTGGATTGCTTTAAACGCACAATTAAATGCAGTGCCACCGCCAATTTTTAAATTATTTATCTGATTTTCAAAATGCTTTATATCATCACCTTTGTTGTATTCGATAGTAGTACATTTAGTGCAGTATACAAATATAAATATATTTTCGACACCCGAGTAAATGAGATTGACAAGTTCGACTATGGCTTTTTTTGCTAAATTAAACGGAGAACCGGACATGCTACCGCTTCTATCCAAAGCAATCATGACTACCTTGTTGACTTTAACACTTTCATTCTTTAATTGTTTACGTATTGCTTCGACTGGTACCTTGATTAAGAAAGTTACTTCTTCCTTATTCTCAATGTAACTTCCAGTAATGGATCGAGATAAATCGTAATCATTTTTGGGTTTAATTGTGGTATCCATATTTTCTGGGCTGATGTGTTAATATTTCTACTAGAAAAGTAAAAAACTAAAATTATTTAGATTCTAAAAAACTTATACACCTGCATAGCTCCTATTTCAAATCTGCGCGAAAGCGCAGATTAAATTTAAAATGAATTAAGTATTTTTGGCTATTACGCTTATAAAGTTACTCCGCACAGTATTGATGTTAAGTTTTTATAACAATTTTTTTATACATATTTCTGTATAGGTGCAAGTAAACAAAAAAATTTCTTTGAAAACTAGATGATGTGTTACTGCTTATTATTTTTGAAATTTCGAAAAAAATAGTTACATTCATAGCTCAGTTTTAGCGAATAATAAGCTTTAAATATTATATAAATAAGTATTTAATTTGTTAAAATTTACAAAATTATAGTGTATTTTTTCTTTAAAACTCGATTATTATTTGCTATTTTTTTTGGTAAAACTACGTAATGGAAATACTAAGAATTTACACTAAGAGAACTGTACAAGTTAGGTAGAAGCTTGTTAGATCAGTAAGAGAATGTTCAGTTCACCAAGATTAAAGATACACTTAAAACTTATGATTAATCGACTTAAGTTGGTTAAAAGTAAAAAGGAAGCTTTTAGTCTAGGAAGTTGTAAAGAAGTTGCAAACTTACTTTTAGCGCAACCTGAACCTAAAATTGAAAAGGCCAAGATCAAAGTAATGTATATACTTTCCATAATTTTAATTTAGAACATTAGGTTGAAAGTATAATCAGAGAGGAAAGCATAATCGATGTTTTAGATATTCTGGAGCTATATGGTGAGCTTTTATTAGCAAGATTTGGTTTAATAGAAAAAATTGGGTAAATTTCAGGCTTTAATCGCTTATACAGTTATTAATTTATATTTTTATAGAACTGTAGACCCAAGTATTGAAGAAGCATATTATACTTTGATATACGTTACTTCGATATTAAGTGATGATATAAAAGAACTTTTGACTATTAGAGAATTGTTATTAGGAAGATTAGGTAAAGAGAAATCAAAGGAAGTTTCAGAAATGATAGAGGAATTGGCTTCCGAAAAGGTAAAATTGAATTAAATTTACATATTTGAAACTATTTTATCAAGGTAGTTATGAAACTTAGCAACCGTACACCTGATCCAACTTTGGTTAACAGCTATATAAAAGAGATAGGAAAGAATTTTAAGGTACCAGCTTACATGGACCGACCTGAGCCAAAAACTGAACAATTGTTAGATCTGGATACAGATTTATTAGCTCCAGCTATCGAACAAGTAAGTTTACAATTACCTAAACCAAATTGATTCCTTATACCCAATTAGGACAAGTTACCTGAGTTTAACGATCTACCTGAACTTCCTACAAACATTGGGAAAAGTGAACCAGTAGTTAAAGCAAATCCCCAGCCTAAAACTGGTCCCCCTTCATTTGAAGAATTGGAAGCTAGATTCAATAAGCTTAAAAACTTATAACCGTCAAAATTAATAACGAATTGCATACTGTAAATTTTACTTTGAGCTAAATATTCAATTTTTGAAGGAACATGTTCATAAACTTAAGTTTAATAAAAAACATCTTTAAAGCATAATTTATAAACCAATTTAACAAAATTTTATTGAACAAACTTATATATATTGTTTATGAGAGAATAGATAAAACGCTCAAACTTTTTTCTTTTAACTGACTATAAATATTATCTTTGTTAGCAAAGTATATTGTAGCATTATTAATGCTACCAAGATATTTCTAGGATATTATATTGCTCCAAAAAGACATATACTTCCAAGAACTAAAAACTTAATCATATTTTAGCTAGAACCTGATGGCGACGCACTTCTTTTTGATTCTTCAGCTTTCTTCAACTTATTAAGTAAGTTCTCAGATCGCATCTGGAACTGACTGGCTGGAGCAGATAATTTGTTAGTTGAAATTCCATGAATTGAAGGGGCAGTAGCCGGACCTACGAGTCTGGTGGTGGTAGGATGTGTAGTATGACGCGTATACTTGAGTTTACGCCAACCCTCAATATCAATAAGGGCTTGCATGCACCCCCACTCCATTATCTTCTTTTCGAGCCAGACCAGGGATACTGGCTTAGTCAAGAAGTCGTTACAACCGGCTGCTAAAGCTTCGATACGATCGGTCCTTAATGAGGAAGCTGTCAATGCCACTATGATGACGGGTGACTGAATAGGGGTCGGGGGAGTTCGCGGTGAGGGTGTATTAGGCTGCGAAATCGAAGGAGCCATCAACGGTTCAGATTGGGGAGTGTTAGAAGGTGGAGAGAAGAAACCTATCTGCTTTGACTTCTCAATACGACGAATTTCTTTAGTAGCCTGGATACCGTCCATTATAGGCAGCTGGATATCCATCTATAATAAAGTTAATAAAAATCAATGTAAAAGTATTTACCAAAACGATATGAAATCCCCCAGATTTCCATTTTTCAACAGCTTCTTTACCATCATTAGCAACCGCATATTTAATATTACGCTTCTTCATAAAGGTGGCTAAAATACGCTGATTGATAGGGTTATCTACACAAAAAGTAAATAAAGTGTATATCAAATAAGCTTACCTTCAACAATGAGTACATTAATGGGTAAGGAGTGTACTTGTGGAAAGTAGGAGTTTGAAGAGTGGCCCGGCCTACGGTTAGGGGATTGGTTTGGTGATACTTGAGAATCCCTAAATTTAGATTTGGAATCTTTGGTTGGGGTGTTGGGCCTGTTTTTAGCTTCTTTAGCAGCGTTTCTTGCGGCCTTAGATTTAGGCAATAGCTTGGACAGCGGAGTTAAAGTAGGCTTAGTTTCCTCTTTAGTGATAACTAAAGAAGGGATGGCCGGTTTATTAGAAGATTCGGGGGATTCTTTAGCTGGAGAAAACGCAGGTTTCTCGATCAAGGGAGAATTCGTTTCACCTCTTGGTGATGTAGCATCTTTACCCAAACTTCGGTAGATAGTCCTAGGCGATTGTGGGCCTAAGTTAACAGCTTGATCGTTGCTGTTGTAACTTGATTGCCTGCTCAAAATATCGTAGGGTTTATGGTAGCTATCTGTTGAACTCAACGTTTGATCCGCATGCGATAAGAATAAGCTTACAAACCTACGGAATCCAATTGGTTTGACTATCAGTGTAATTTTTGGGTAGAGAGCAGCATGGAATTGACTAAGCTGATCTTCTAAGAATTGAGTGGCAAGGGCATACTCTTCAGGTAATAGTAAGAATATGACGCTTAATGTTTTGACTAGTACACGCTTACTCAAATCACCGCTTATACGTAATAATAGATCACGTATTACAGCTTGGAATATAGTGAAATCTTCGTTGATAACTATACATGTCCTCTTGTTGGGAATTGGCTTTTCGCTCAAATTACGTAAACACTTTGTAAGTTGAGATGGCTCGGTGCTAACCAGTTTAATTGTTGAACCAAGAAGTTTCCAACATGAGACAAAGAAACTACTAAATTTAGAACCAGCTGCTGTAACAAAGAATATGTGGTGGTCATTAATAGTAGTTATCTTTGGGTTTGATATTAGCTGCTGTTCGAAAGGTTCGTGCAGCAGAGTACTAGATTCGGGAGGTAGAGTCAAGTTGCAATGAATATATATAGTACGTTTCTCGGTGTTACCGGAATGAGATATTTTAGCGTTAATATGGTGTAAAAGCATGTATAAAGGATGGTAGGTGTCAAAATCCAAGCCAAAAAGATCTGCGAAATCAACTGTCGAATATGTGATTGTGAATACAAATGGATAAGTTCTACTTCCAGGGTAAAGCGGATCTTCTTTACTTTGGCTTAAAGCCGGTACCTTTACCCCGATTTCAACGCTTGAATGAGGTAAAGATGATAACACAGCAAAACGAACGACATGATGCATGATCTGATGAATTTCTTGACCTTCTCCAAACACTTTAATATCTCTAAAGATGAACTCAGCATCGTTAACTATTAGTTCAATATGTTCTCTAGCAACAGTGAAGCCTAACAAATCTCCTGTGACTTGAAGTAAACCTGATACTGGGAAAGTGTTGGTACTTATTGAATGATCGGGTTTATATTCCAGCAGCTTGTTGGGTTCAATAAACCTTTCCAAGTTAGTCAATCTTCCAATCATCTTTGCCATATGCGTAAAACAAGATGAAAGTACCAAACCAAAGCTGTTGCTTTCCTTAGCCTTTTCCAAGAAATTCTCTAATTCAGCCTCATCTGATAAAAATGAAAGCTTTTTCATTGAGTTAAAGACTACGTGCATTGTTACATAGAGTTCATCTGCTATTATATGCACAAAATTTTTCGATAATTTAGTAACTTTTGAATGGGAAGCTTCGTAAGCGGAACACGCTTGGTTCATCTGTCGCTGAATTTTACCTCTTAATTTTCGTTGATCAACTTTGTAAACATCGTTTAAAAATATACTTGATAATAAAAATACGCACAGATATTCGGGTAAAATCCAGCATACTTGAACCATTATATACCATAATTGAAATGTACCTTCAATAATTGCGTAATTCTTGATAGGAAAGTTGGAAAATTTAGCGATGGCAATTTGCATCAACGATAAAGATAAAGCTAAAATTAACAAATGCCTGGCACATCCTGAACTTTGAAACCTACTCACACTCTTAACACCGTACAATATCCAACCAGTAATTGAAATTGATAAATACCCCAAGGTTTTGAAGTTGGTATTAAGAGATGCTATACAAAGTATGGTTGATGAAAATGTACCTAAAATAAACGCAACCCATGAAAGTTCAATCAACTTCTTTGTGAAATGGGTAGCTTGAGGAGTCGGTTCATAAGCTTGATTAAGAAAATCTATATGTCGATAAAGAATTCTATTCAGCCCTACTTTGAAATATTCAATCTCTTCTATTGGATCTCTCTGTCTATGACTACTCATTAAAGCTGTTATATCTCTAAGATTAGAAAATTGGTTATTATTGAATATATAAAATTGGTAATAGAATGTTAGAAAGACTAGCTGAATTAAGTGTTTAGTAAGATATGTAAAGTTAAAGCTTATGAAGTTTAGATTTTTGTTTTATTTTACCCAAAACCAAATTGCAAGTTTGACGACATTTTTACTTGATTGGATTGTAAAACTGGACCCCCCAATTCAGAACTCTAAAGAAACTTCTGCAGCTGTATCCCCAAAAGTGCGGACTTTAAAGGAAAAACATTCGGAATTTTTCCATGAAGATTTGAGCCACAATTACAAATGTAATGCTAAATTTATAAAGTTTTCTAAGTTTATCACTATTCAGGCTTTTACCTAAAAATATAAAGGAACTTAGTTCTAAAAAGGACAAGCGATTATATTGTCTAGCAAAATATATCAAAAGCTCCTATATATTTGAAGAGTTCCATACATAATATCAACAATGGCTTTAATACGTTTGTTAAACAATACTAAATATTTCGTCAACAGTATCAATATAGTTTAGACCATGAAAGTAAGTAGTTGGCATATTTAATTGGTACTGAGTAAATTTGGAATCTGCTATAGAATTTTATTGAAGTAACAAAGAATAGCTCTGTTGTAGAATTAAATTGAGAAAATAAAGTTATTTACATCTGATTGTACCAATCAGTAAATACTAATAGCTCTAATTAATTATCCTATTAGTTGACGTTAGCTTCTAAGCTAATCTAATACCTTGCCATGCTAACATTTATTTATTTAAACTTATTCATAATTTCAAATTTAATCGAACTTTAAAACCATTTTGAAAGTTTTTTGTTATTTTACAATTAAACTATCAATAAAAATACATTTATTATAAAATTTAAGCAACGTCCCTAAAAAGAATACACGTAGATTATATTTAAATTGCTCAGTTTTTAAAAAAAAATTGGGCCTGAAAGTCGGTAAATATTACCTTTTAAAGGCTGTAAATAAGTAAAAAGAATTTCTTTAGTTTTAGCTAAAACTTAATTATATTAATTTATTTTATATGGTAATAGTACTCTTTTGTTTATAATTAACATTGTATGAGATTATTTAAATATAAGTTTTATATATTGTTAATACTTAACTAACTTATTTAAAATTATACTAATAGATAAAAGTTAGACAGACTAACAAATAGAAAATAATTAACAGCTTTCTAAAAAGGCATTTTAAAAAGATAAATTTAAACGTACATATAATTAAATAATAAAACAATATATAAATTATTATAAATAGTGTTTATATTATTCTTACTCTTATTTATAAAACATTTAATTTTATTTTATTATAAAATAGCAATTATATATTTATATAAATACAAGTATAATCATTTAGTTTATTTTAAAAAACTATATAAATAAAATTTTAAGATAATAAATATAATCAATAAAATTAAAATCTATTAAATTTAATAGCTAGTTTAAAATTATACCATTTTTATATAATGTATATAGTTAAAATATTAAAGATGTAAATATTTATATTATTATATATATGAATTATAAACTAATACTTATTTTTTATTTTTTATTAAAAGTATTATAATTCTTTTTAACTTTAGTTTAGCCTTTATTTTATTTTATGTTAGCTAAAGTTTTTTAATTTAAAACTATATTTATATTTATTTATATTTTTTATTTGTTATTTAATTTATTAATTTATTTTAAAGCTATATAGTTTTTTATATATTTTAAAGCTATTATATTTAGTTTTTTTATAGAAATCTAATACTAGCTTTTTAAAATTATATTATAGCTAAAAATATTTAAAATTTAAAATAAAGTAAGAAAATAAAATGAAATAATTAATATATATTTAATGTATAAAAAATATATATATAAATATATAAGTATATTTTTATATATTATAATAATTTACTATTTTTTTAAATAAAATTTATTAATTTTTATCTTCACTATATAATATTATAATATTTTATCTAAGCTTTTTTAATAATATAAATTTAAATTATAAAAAGATAAAAGCTTTAAAATAAGTTTTTTAAGTTAATATTTTTTATAAATTACTTATATTTAGCTAATATTTTTTATAATTTTTAAACTTATACAAATTAGAAAATTATTAATAATTATTAAAAAGCTTTATATAATTTTTAATATTTATTATACCTTTTATTATAATTAATTTAGTTAAATACTTTATTGTAGCTTAGATATAATTATATATATATTAATATTTTTTAAGTAATAATAAAATTACTCTTTTATTTTAAATTATACATTTTTTATTTTATAAAATTTTAACTTTTTATAAGTTAAATTTAAATATATTTTTACTACTTTAATATATATATTTATTTAACTTTTTTAATTTTATTAAAAGCTTTATTTAAAGCTTTATTTAATAAAGTATTTTATAATAAAGTATATATTTTATAAAAAATATTAAATTAAAGATAAAAAAATTATAATTATAGCTAAATACTTTATAAAATAAATAAATTATAAAACTATAATAATAAAACTAGTCTTTAAAAATTTACTATTATTACTAATCCTTATACTATATTTAATAAACTATTAATAATATATTTAAATAATAGCTAATTTCTTATTTTTAATAAACTAAAAAGTAAAAATAATATTTAAAATAATTTAAAACTTATATATATATAAATTATATTAAAAAAAGTAATGTAATTTTCTTAAATTAAAAGTTTTTTAACTTTATAAAAATTATACTTATTATATAATAAAAAGCTTAAAACTAAAAAAAAGTTTATAAAGTAGGTAAATATATAGATAATAACAATTAGATTTTATTATTATAATATTTTAAAACTTAATTATATTTTAATTAATAGATTTGCTATAAATAATATAATTATAAAATTAAGATATAATATAAGTTAAAATTTAATTTAATTAATAAAATTAACTTTTTTTAAAAATAGCTAATTTTAAAATTTAAATTTAAAGAATAAAAATTAAGCTAAAAAAATAGCCAAAAGATAAAAAAATAATTAAAAAAGCTAAAAAATATATATACTACTATTTAATTATAAACTTTTAAATTTTAAATTTTATTTTTAAAGTTGTATTTTAAAAATTTACTATAAATTACTACTTTAAATTTTAAAAAGTTAAAATAGTAGCTTAATTTAAAACTTTTAAAAATTTATAAAGCTATTTTATTTATTAGAATATATTTAATAATAAAAAGTATAATATTATTAAGTATAGTAAAATAAAATTTTAAAGTTATACTTTTTTTTAAAATTTTATTAAAAAAAATTTAAATATCTAAAAGAAAGAAATTTTTAAAATTTATAAATTATAAAAGCTTTATTGCTATACTATAAAAAATTACTAAAATTATTAAAAAAAAAAATTAGTATATATTAAAAATAAAGCTTTTAAGCTAAAACTGTTATAACTATTTTAATAATATTATACTAATTTTTATATTAGAAATATAAAGATAAATATAAGTTTAATAAATATAATATTTAAAGCTATTAATTTTAGTTATTAAAATATATAACTATTTATAACTTATACTAATTTAGTAAATTTAAAGTTAATTTTCAAAACTGTATTTTAAAAATATAAAAAATACTTAATAATTTTAAAGCTTTATTTTAAAAATAGAAAGTTTTATAGTTAATATGAATAAAATAATTTTAATGCTATATTTTTATAAAAAAAACTATATAAATATATATTTACTTAAAAACTATAGATTAAAATAATTTAGTTATTTTAATTTTTTATTTTTTTATATAATAGTAAATTAATTTTATTTATATAACTTTATCTATAAATTAATATTTAAAAGTATAAAGTATATATATTTAAATTAATAGTATTAGGCTTTTTAACTAGCTTTATATATAATTTAAAACTACCTTTATTTTAAATTTTAATATAATTATTAATATTTAAAATTTTAAGTAATTGTATATATATATATTATAAAAAAGCTAAAAAAATAGTTTAAAAAATTATACTTTACCTTTTTTATAATTTTAAAAAGTAAAATACTAATAATTATAAAATATTATTATAAATTTTTAGCTTTTTAAAGATATATTTTATAAAAAATACTGGTATATTTATTTTATAAAAGTTTATAAATAGCTATTTAAAGTATAATTTAGAGCTATAATTTAATATTTAAAAAAATATATTTGATTTTTTTATATAATTAGTATTTAGTAAGCTATATTTTTAATAAATTTTAATATAAAGCTATTTAAAATTTTAAATAAGTATTTTAGATTTTTATATACTTTTATATAGTTTTAATAAAAAAGTAAGTATAATAAAACTTAAAGTAATAATTTTTATAAATAAAGTTGCAGCTAAAAATAAGCTTATTATTAAATTAAAGAAAAACTAAATATATAAATATATAAATATTTAAAAATTTAGTTAATAAATTTTAAACAAAATTTAATAATAATATTAATATTGGTTTATAAAATAATATACTAAAAATGTTTTTTTAAAAAACAATTAAACTATTATTATATATAATTAAATTTTTAAAAATTAGACTAACTATTAGAATTTAAATATAAGTAAAATAAACAATAACTTAGTAAATAAATAAAACCTTTTAAAAAGAATATTTATAATTTATTAAACATTTATAAATAAATAAAATATATAAATATATATTTTTACTAAATTTTAAACTTAAATAATTAAACTTTAAGTTTAAACTTATTAATAAACTACTAAAATTTATTAAAATCTATTAAAAATATTATTAATTTATATATAATTAATTTATAAAAGCTAAATTAAATAATTAATAATTAATAAAAAAATACAATTATTAATATTAAAATTTATAAAGTAAAATACTAAAATATATTATTTATATAAACTATATTTATAGAATTAGTATATAAATCTAGTTAAAAATAAATATAAAACATAGTATTTATAAATAAATATTTTTATTTCTTAAATTTATTAAATATTTTTTAATAATATAAATATTAAAATTTTATTATACCTTATTAAAAATTTATTAAGTAGTAGATTTGAAAAAAAATAAAAAGCTTTATTTAAATAATAAGCTAAATAACTTATATAAAAAAAAATTTAATAGTTATATAAGTAAATATATTAAAAATAAATATATTGAAAAAGTAAAAGTATAATATTATTAATATAGCTAATAATACTAAATTAAAATAAAAAAATAAGTAAAAAGTCTAAAATAGCTATAAAAATTCTTTTATAAAAAGCTAATTAATTAAAAAGTTATAAATGTTAAAAAAATAAAAAGTAGCAAATAAAGTAATTAAAAAAATATAACTATTAATAAAAAAAATAAAAAAATAATTTATAATATACTTTATTTAATATTATTTTTTAAAGTTTATAGCTTTAAGTTTTAAAAAAAATATATAAAAAAGAAAAAAATTATAGTATTAAGCTTTATATTTAAGCTAAAAACTAAACTATATACTTTTTAAATTAATTTATAAAACTTTTTAAAATATTTTAAATTATAATATATATTTAATAAGAAGAGTATAATACTAAAATAACTATAAAGTAGAAAGAAATACAAGCTATAAAAATAGCTAAAAAAATATAGCTTAATTTTTTATAATAAATGTTTTTTTAGCTAATAGAAATAAAAAGTATAGCTTTACTAATAATTTTATTAATAAAATATTTAATATTTATAATAAAATAAAATATTAGCTACTTATAAAAATAGCTAATTTCTATTTAAAAAGCTTAATAAAATTTTAAAAACTTAATAAATAAATTTTATTTAGTTTTAAGTATATAAAATTTTAAATATTTTAGTATATTTTATAAACATTTATATAAAAAGTTAAAAAATTAAAAATATATATATTATTTTATAATAAATATACTTTTTTAAAATTTAGATATATTAAAATATATTTTAAATATTTAAAAAAAACAAACTATAAAAATAAAAATTATTTATTATAGTATAATAATAATATAATAAAATAAAACAATTATTAAATAAAATAATAGTAAAAAACTAAAATATTATTTTAATATATTAAAATAGCTTAATAGTTTTTTATTTAAAATTTAAAAAAAAAACTTATAATAAAACTACTTAAGTAAATATATATTTTTATAGCAATATTATAAAATTATTAATATTAAAATTATATAGTTATTATTTACTATATAAATTATATTTTTAACTTATAATTAAAATTTTTACAATTTTAATTGAATTACTATATATATAGTTTTTATTTTTATAATTATATTATAAAATATTATATTTATTAAATTTATATTTATTTATATAGTAAAGCTAAATATATTTAAATAATATTATTTAATTAGTTAGTATATTTAAAAAATATTTTTTAAAAAAAATTACTATTAATATAAAAGTTTTATCTTTATATTATATTAACTATTTTTTTAAAATTATTTGAATATTATATTAAAAAATAAAAGCTATTTTCTATTTATACTTATTTTTTTTTAGCTATATTATATAAAAAATAATATAGCTATAAAAAAATAAAAGTATAACTTTGCAGATATTATAATATTATATATTTAATTATAATATATAATACTATAATAAAAGTAGTTTTGAATATTTAAAAATATATAAAGATTTAAAGTAAATAGGTAATTAGCTACTTTTGAAAATAGTTGATTTCTATATAAAAAGCTTAATAAAAATTTAAAAACTTAATATAATAAAATATAAAATATAAAATATAAAATACTAGTACAAATCTAATTTTAAAAAAAATTAATACTAAAAAGTTTTAATAATTTATATCACTAAAATAAATTTTTTAATAAGTATATATTTATTTATTTATATTTAAATTCTTTAATATTTAAATAATTTATATATTATATATTATTTAATTTGGAAAACATTTTATAAATAAATAAAATTATTATAATAACTTTAAAATAAGGTATATCTATATTAAAATATCCTCTTAATACCTAATTTTATAGCTTTAAGCTTTAACTACTCTATTAAAATATTTTTTATAACTGTTTATGAGTTTTTTTAAGTTAGCTTTACTAGTATTTTACTAGGAATGCTTAATATAATTTTATAAATTGTTAGTATTTTCTAGTGGAATACAATTTTAGTAAACTTTTTTTTTAATATTGCTTAGGTATTTTTAATTAAATTGAGGTTTGGGCTATATATAGGCCAGTCAAAAATTTCAATACTAATATTTTTAATATAATTTTTAGTTATTATGGTAGTATAAAAAATAGTAAAGTTATATATTAAAATAGCTTAATAGTTTTTTAAATAAACTTTTTGAAAAAACTTAGAATAAAACTGTTTAAGTAAATCTATATAAATATTAGTATTAAAATTACCTTCTATATATAATAAATATAAGTCTTCATATATATTAAATATTTTCTAAACATTAACTTTAAAGCTACCAAATTAGTATAAGTTATAATCTACTATATAATTAAATTTATAATTTTAATTAGGCTAATATATATAATCCTTATCTCTAATATTATACTTATTTAATCTGTATTTATTGGTCCAAATTATACTATTTAGATAGTTAGTATACTTAAAAAGTATATTTTTAGCTTATACTAATTACTTTTTTCAAACTATCTTAGTTATACACTGTTTTGCAATGCTTGAAAATTATTTAATTCCATTTATACTTAAAAATCTATAAATAAATGAAAGTATAACTTCACAAGTTATATATTTTTAAAAGTAGCTTTAAATATCAAAAAGTGTATTTAAATTAGATCAATTGAGCTAATATTTTAGTCATTTTAAGATTTAAAGTAGTACTATAATTTTGTAGTCTACTCAAACTGATCATAAATAAGAAATATCTGCATTTTTATATTTACTTATAATAAAAGTTAAACATCCAATAGCTTTAGCTATATTATTAACTATATAACTATTTCTTAATATATACTTTATTATAGTAATTTTTGTAGTAGTTAGCTTACTTTTATGCTAAAATAAGCTATAAGCTTCTATTTTTTTTATAATTATATACTAAAAATAATGGCTTTTTTTAATATATAGATATATTATTATTATATCAATATTTTATTAAAATTTTAACATATGTTTATAATGTTGTTATAGTAA